>SJYX01001655.1:20745-46396 GCA_006410675.1 Oreotragus oreotragus | reverse complement strand
GGATATTGAAGAATCCTTGCATCCCTGGGATAAAGCCCACTTGGTCATGGTGTATGATCTTTTTACTGTGTTGTTGGATTCTGATTGCTAGAATTTTGTTAAGGATTTTTACATCTATGTTCATCAGTGATATTGGCCTGTAGTCTTCTCTTTTTGTGGCATCTTTGTCAGGTTTTGTTATTAGGGTGATGGTGGCCTCATAGAATGAGTTTGGAAATTTACCTTCCTCTGCAATTTTCTGGAAGAGTTTGAGTAGGATAGGTGTTAGCTCTTCTCTAAATTTTTGGTAGCCCTAAATCCTGGAGAAGGCAATGGCACCCCACTCCAGTACTCTTGCCTGGAAAATCCCATGGACGGAAGAGCCTGGTAGGCTGCAGTCCATGGGGTCGCTAAGAGTCAGACTGAGCGACTTCAATTTCACTTTTCACTTTCATGCATTGGAGAAGGAAATGGCAACCCACTCCAGTGTTCTTGCCTGGAGAATCCCAGGGACGGGGGAGCCTGGTGGGCTGCCGTCTATGGGGTCGCACAGAGTCAGACACGACTGAAGCGACTCAGCAGCAGCAGCGGCCCTAAATCCAGCCATATTGTTCCCGGTTGATTCGGTACCTCCCCAGAGCACTGCTGCTGGCACATCATGGAGCCGGTGTACTCTAGCAGACTGGACTTAACTGGCCAACCCTTGGCTGAGCCAGATATGGAACCGTTTACCGATGGAAACAGCTTCATGGGCCAGGGTAGATAAGTAATGCACTGGACGGATACGCAGTGGTAACTCTTAAAAGGATTGTTGAAGCCCTGCCCCCAGGGAGCTCAGCCCAGAGGGCAGAAATCCTTGCTCTGACAAGAGCCCTACTACTCCCTGAAGGGAAGGGAGTAAATATATATACTAATTCTCGCTATGCTTCTCTATGCTGCATGCTCACAGGGAAATCTGGAAAGAAAGGGAGCACCTCATTTGCAACAATACAGGCATAAAACACGCTTCTGAAATCCCGTCTCTATTGGAAGGAGTCCATAAGCCCTCACAGGTGGCCACAGTGCACTCCCCAGCCCACTAGAAGACCAAAACTCTTAATAACAAAGGGTAGCCAGTTGGCCGATCAAGCTGCAGAGAAGGCAGCAAAGGAAGGGGATTGTTGAGCCAATCAACTTCTCCCGCAGACTGACCTGTCAAAACACCAGCTGGGGATTCGCTCTTAACCACACCTCATCTGGCTGGAAATGTCATGCACAAGCAATTGTTTTGGTTCCTGAGAACTTCTTGGACACTGTGCTGCAGACCATTCATAATAGTACCCATTATGGGAGAGAGGTCATCTTACAAAGGATTTAAAAATATATAATGGGATGTGACCTACAAAGGACCGTCTTCGGCAAGTCACTGAAAATTATGTGATTTGTGCTAAAAATAACCCAAAGACTGCTGCCAGACCTCCCCAGATGGTGACCCAACAGAGAGGAACCTGCCCCCCCCACCCCACAACTGGCAAATAAACTTGCCTGAAGCGCCCCAGGACACAGGAAATTTCAGATACCTGTACTCTGTGAGGATGCTCTTTCACGATGGCTGAGGGCATATACCACCTGAACAGAAAAAGCCTCCGAAGTGGTTAAAAGTCCTTAAAGATATTACCCAATTTGGACTGCCTGTCTCTCTTCAAAGTGATAATGGGCCTACTTTTGTCTCTAGTATCATCCAACAGGTGTCCAAAGCACTATGAATTAATTGGAAGCTACGTACATCCTGGAGACCACAGTCAGCAGGAAAAATCGAGAAAATGAATGTAACATTAAAAAGGAGCATTGCTAAAATATGTCCATTTAACTTGGAATAAGGCCCTACTACAGATCAGAGAGGCTCCTAGAAGCAGGCTTAAATTAAGCCCCTTTGAAGGCCTTTTCCAGTGTCTGCCTGGGTGGGCGAATCTATAAATGCTCTGAAAGACCCATCAGTCACCAATTATGTTTAAACAGTGTGTATCATGTTAACCTCTGTTCATGAGTTTACCTCCAGCAGGTGTGCATATCCAACAACTAAAGTAGCCTTACATGCTTTCTGATCTGGGGCCTGAGTCCTCCTTAAAACCTGGAGAGAGCAAGCGCCTGAGCACCAGCCAGCTGCATAGTGGACAGGACCACACGTGGCATTACCTACCACACGGTCATCTGTTAAGTTAGCTTCAGGAAAGCCATGGATAAATCCCACTTGAGTTAAGGGAGCCCCACTGTCATTAGAACATGACCCAACTCCTGGGAGGCCTAGAGAGCCACGGGTTTGTGAACCCTCAGAAGATTTAAGGTTGCTCTTCAAAAAAGATAAGCATTGAGATTAAAATCTCATTGTAGAAGAGATTTCAATAAGTTCAAATAGTTGTATAGACAAATAATTGTATTACTTACTAAAAATTTTAAAGAATATTCTTGGCCCAAGGCTGATCGATTCCATTCCATGATCACCCCCTCGTGGCCCCTGTTCAGCTGAAAGTGGCCACAGTGATCATCACCCCCTTTTTCCACAAGACTGTGGAATGGACGTTGACAGTGGGGAATTGTATTAAGGGTGAGGCAGCCATTGGCTGTCCTTCTCCACCAATGGGCAGCCTCCCAGTGGTCCGCGCAGTCACCAAGGTTACAACAACCAGTCACACCCTGTACCCACTCCCGCTTCTTGTACAAAAGAAGCCCAAATTTGGGCTGGGGGGAAGTTGGCTTTTTTTTGAGACACTAATCTGCCATCTTCTCAGTCTGATGGCTTTCTGAATAAAGTCATTATTCCTTGCCCCAACAACTTGTCTCCTGATTTGTTCGTGTGTCGTGCAGAGCAAACTTGGACTTGGTATCAGAGACAGTTAGGAGGTTAGTCTAGCAATTTATGCCTGATAGGAGGTAGTCTGTGCTGGGGATGAGCAATGCAATGGTAAGAAGCGGGTGGATGCTGAGCCATTTGTACCTGCTGTTCCCTTTGCCTTGAGCGCTCTTCCCTGTATATCTGCTTGCTCATCTTCAGGTCTCTGCTGAAGTAGCACTTTAATTAGGGAGGATTCTGTTGAACAATTGGTATAAAATAGCATCATCATGCCTACATGTGCCCTACATTTCATCCTCATACTAACTTTTCTCCACAGCATTTAGCACCATTCGACATCGCTCTTTCCTTTAAGGCTTCCCCAAAGGCTCAGTTGGTAAAGAATCTGCCTGCAATGCAGGAGACCTGGGTTTGATCCCTGGATTGTGAAGATCCCTTAAAGAAGGGAAAGGCTACCGACTCCAGTATTTTGGCCTGGAGAATTCCATGGACTTAATTCCATAGACAGCCCAAGGGGTGGCAAAGAGTGGGACATGACTGAGCAACTTTCACTTTCACTTTCTCTCCTTTAATTATGTCACTCCCCTGACTAGAGTAAAAACCCTGATAGTAAAGATTTTGGCTAATTTTTTTTTTTTTCACTGCTATACACCCAGTACCAAGGATAGCTGACCCATAGTAGCAGCTCAAAAGAAATGTATGAAATGATGAAGTGAACGAGTGGATCCCAATCTCTGTGTTGGTTATCTATTGTGCAACATGCATGCACGTTCGGTCACTTCAGTCATGGTCTGACTCTTTGCAACCCCATGGACTGTAGCCCACCAGGCTCCTCAGTCCATGAGATTCTCCAGCAAGAATACTGGAGTGGGTTGCCGTGCCCTCCTCCAGGGGATCTTCCCAAACCAGAGGTTGAACCCAAGTCTCCTGAATCTCCTGCACTGCAGGTGGCGTCTTTACCACTGAGCCACTGGGGACACCCCCTATTGTGTAACACATTACCCCCCAGTTTAGCAGCTTGAAATAACAGATATTCCTTATCTCACATAGTTTCTATGCACAAGAATCTGAGGGCAGCCTTCTAGCTCAGAGTCACTCGTGAGGTCCAGGCAAGCTGTCAGTCAGGGCTGCAGTCATCTGAAGGCTTGAGGGGGCTGAGGATCTGCTTCTAAGACGGCTCACTCGTGTGATGTGGCTTTTGGTAGAAGGCCCGGGGTCCTTGCCTCATGGACTGCCCTGAGTGTCCTGCATCCCTCAGAGCGAGCTAACACACAGAGAGACAGAGAGCTGTCCCAAGGACTTGTATAACCTCACCTCAAAGATGACATGCCATCACCTCTGCCATATTCGCCAATCATACAGGCCAACCTTGAGACAAAGTGGAAGGAAGCTATACAATGGCACAAAACCCGGAAGGCAGTGATCCTGGACTGGGGGCCATTCTGGAGCCTGAGGTCTTGATAAAGGCTCTTTCATCAAGACCTTTCTCCTTATGCAGGGGTGGGGAATGGCATTCCCTGGCAGTCCAGTGGCTAGGACTCCAAGCTTTCACTTCCAAGAGCACGGTTTCAGTCCCTGGTCAGGGAAATAAGATCCTACAAACCACAGCACAGCCAAAAAAAAAAAAACCCAAAACAAAAAAGACCTTTCTCCTGCCAGCTCCAGCTATTCACCTGTAAATCACAGGTAGTAAACTGTTGACCCACAGCTATATTCAGGGTAACTGTTTAAAAAAAAAAATTACCATGTTTTAGGTTATTCGACTCAACATTTAAAAATAAGGAAGGGCCGAGAAGCCACTGGGATGGCCAGGTGGTGAAGGTCTGGTGGGATGACAGTTGGGCAGCTGGAATGAGGCAGCCGTGAGGAAGCTGAGAGACCGCTGGAAGGCAGCCCTGACCTGGGTAGTGGGATGTGGGAGACAGAGGCAAGGGGTGGGGCAGGAGCAACATTTCAGAAGCAGGAAGAAAGGATAAGTAACAGATCCCTGAGCAGAAAGAGGGAAATTGGGAGTGGATCTGATCTGAGAGAGAGTTGAATCAGCCTCCGGGGTATGTGAGGCAGAGAGAGGCCTTCAGGGGACCGAGTTTGGCTTTTCGGCAGCTCACAACCGGTACAAGAGACAGGCAAGCTCGCCAGAAGCTAGTCTGCAAGGCTGAATGAAAGAAAATCACTGGTCTGCTGCAAGATCACATTGTTCAATGCCAGAGGAAGGGATCTGTAGTAAGTATGGGGTTCTCTAATCCTGAGATGAGTGCAGGCCATCAGGAGGAGGTGTCCGGGAAGCCCGGAGGAGGGAGGTGGGCTGGGAACTGAGATGTGAGAATAAATATACCAAGCTCTGTAAGCAAATGAAGCAGGGAAAGGGAGAGTTGCTTTAAGGAGGAGCGAGGAGTCCCAGCCCCAGCCTGGAGCACTCAGAACTGTATCAGAATGGACTCCTGGTGAAAAGCAAGGAGCTTACAGCCAGACGGATGGCTTGGACCTGAGCACTGGTCCTGCCCCCTGTTGGCTGTATCTTCTTGGGTCATTATTACCTTCTCTGTGACTTAATACCTCCATCTGTTAAATGGGTACTATTGTAGTATCTACGTGAAGGCTACACATACTGAGAAAGTGAGATGTGGGAAACATGGCTTGGGACACGAGATTCGGTTGATACTAGCCAGCTTCGGGGGCATTAGGAGGGAAAAAGAGTATCAGGCTGAAAGTAGAACTAAGGGCTGAAATATCACTGGATTTCTGGGGAGGAGGGGGTTTTGAGGAGAATGGGGTCAGGATGACAAGAGGGAACAAACGCTGAGCTTGTGAGTAAGTTATTTCATTAAGAACTGTGATCAGCTCAAGTTTACAGATGAGGAAACTGAGGCTCACAGGTAGGAATTGAGTGGCACCAGGTTGCACAGCTGAACAGATGTGTGGAGATGGAATTTTGATCCATGTTTATCCAGTCCTGCGGCCCAGGTGCCCACACTACCCTGGAGGAGCCTCCCGAGAAGGCAGGGGTGCTCCAGAGTGCGAGGGGAAGGAGGGGGGCGTCCAGTGCAGCGTGAGGCTGCAGCCGGGTGTCTGGGTCAGAGCTGGAGAGAAGGGACAGAGATGGTGGATGTAGGTCCCTCATCAGAGAACTTTGGCCAAGAATGAAGTGAGGAAGGAGGCAACAGCTGGAGGGTAGAGAGGGTCCCTTGAGAGTTTATTCAGAGAAGGGACACAGGACTGGTTATCAAGTCAAGAGGAAATGAAGACGGAGGTGCTGGAGGTGCTGGAGAGGCTGGAGGTGTCCTTGAAGGAGAAAGGCCTGTTGGGTGTGGGAAAGACTGGAATCAGGGCCGCTGCTGCAGGAGCTTAGTTTTGAACAAGGAAGAAAAGGGAGGTACTGCTGCTGCTAAGTCACTTCAGTCGTGTCCGACTCTGTGTGACCCCATAGACGGCAGCCCACCAGGCTCCCCCATCCCTGGGATTCTCCAGGCAAGAATACTGGAGTGGGTTGCCATTTCCTTCTCCAATGCATGAAAGAGAAAAGTGAAAGTGAAGTCGCTCAGTCTGTCCGACTGTTAGCGACCCCATGGACTGCAGCCCACCAGGCTACTCCGTCCATTGGATTTTCCAGGCAAGAGTACTGGGGTGGGGTGCCATTGCCTTCCCCGAAGGGAGGTACTACTCACCAAAAAAGTCAAACTGGCACCTCTGTTGGCTCTGCGTGGGACAAGCTGAACTCCACCTTGAGACAGAGACACAGGTGTGGGAGGCCGGTAAGGACACACCTGGCTGGAAACCTCAGCACTGAAGTGAGGGCTTAGGCATGGAGTGGGTTTAGGAAACACAGAACCAACTGGGTCCTGGCTGGGGGCCAGACCAACCTGCACTCTGTTCATCCACACCCGCATCGCGCCAGGCTCTCCACGAACTGTGAGCACCGGAGATTTAGCAAATCAGAGGTTCTGTCTTCACAGGCTGTTCAGTCCCTGCGGGTAGACTGCTGTGATTGGTGAAGCGAGTGATGCTGGGTCACCCAAGGGGTCACGGCACAGAAATGAGGTCTAAGTCAAGGGCGGGGGGGAGGGGTCAGGAAGGAAGAGTTCGTGGGCAGCTTCCACCTGTGGCAGGAGAAGAGAGAAATGGAGCAGGGAAACCTGGGGAGGCTTAGCCAAGCAGTGCAGTGGGCTGGGCTGGGCTGGGCTTGGAGATGGTCACTCCGGGCGGGCAGAAGAACGCAATCTTTGGCTGTTTTTGTCCACAGGACTCGCAGCTTGGGTGCAGGGGAGGAAATTGATAGGAGGCTGAGGCTTGGCTGAGCACAGATAAAGGAAAGGCTGTGGCAAGCACCCTGTGTTTCAAGGGCGTGAGCTGAGGAATACGGGAGAGATGGCGGGACAACCCGGATAGGCGTCTTGCCCACTCAGTTTGAGCTGTCCTTTCATGGAACTGTGAGGAGCTCCTGGGGAGAGACATCAACCCGAGGGGCCTCGAGTCCAGTTCTGATCACAGCCCTAGTGATGAGAAAGGCAGAGGAATGCCTGGAGGGTCCCACAGGCCAGCATCTGAGTTCAGGGAGAGATGGCCTGTTTGTGGGAGCATCTGACACATTCACGGGAGCCCCGAGGGAAGAGGAGGTGTCTGCCCGTGGCTCTGCGGGAGATGGGCTGGGGGAAGCAGATTGACCATCGGTGCTGGGTCAGCTTCACACTGGCAGGTGCTGCCCGGGGACGCTTGGTCCACATTTGTGCACGTGGACCATCTGTAATGCAATGCTCGCACCCACTGCGTCCAGGGCCCCTGATCGGCCAGAACATGTGTCCCCCAAGGTCATTCTTCAGTGCTCACAGCTGGAAATGGGCCCTTGGATGCCCATTTTGTAAAAGAGGAAAGAGCAGGTTGGAGAGGTTAAGTGATTTTTTCCTAAGGTCACACAGCTTGGGTGTGGTTAAATCCAGTCTTGGTTCATCCTCATCTCCTTTCCTCTCCAGCTGACATGTTGCAGTTGTTACAAGCAGCCTTGGGCACATACCACAGCTCCCCTCCTTGGGCTCCCCCAGCAAGAGGCAACCCTGGTCAAGATCAGCACTTAGCCTGCTCCCCTCTCCAGGAGCATAGCTGGAGGTGGCTGGAGAAACCATTCCCCCACTCCCCATGACCAAATTCATGACCTTTAGCCTCAGGCAGGCCCAGGGGGTCTGGTCCGTACACTTTCCCACTCTGCCACTCTCTAGTTCATACCCCCTGTTTTTCAAGTCGCAATCTCCTGGGAGCACAGCACGCTCTGTGGTTTATGGTGGAAAAGACCCATCTCTGACCAGAAGGAGACAGAGGTCTGGAGGTCAGGACCAATGACTGGGCTGGGCTCCAGACTGTGACTCCCCCATCCTGCGTGATGGAGGGCCGGGCCTGATACCCGTGCTGACCGCTGCCCTGCCCAGGCCGTAGGGGTCGACTCTGCAGCTCTTCTGACACTAATTCACAGATTTAATACCCTCTGTAGGAGTGAAGGTATTTTGAGAAGAGGTTCCGCTGATGCCGAGTTTTTTCTCTGAACGTGGGGGTGGCTGGAGAAACCTGGCACTAAGGAGAAGAATGACGTCGTTAGAGCCAGATTAGCCCTCAGTTATCAGTGCCCGGCTCTGCCCAGGGTCACAGAGCAGAGAAGTGGGATTAGGCTCCAGTCTCTCCTGACCCCAGGGCCACCGTCCTCTGCTTACAAAGATATTAGCCAAAATCATTTAAGAGCATTCAATTTCTAATAACAGTCTAGCTCCATAACGATTCATATCTCAGCAGCTGCTGGAAACAGGCACTTCCTCCCTAGGCTCCAAGTCCAGGTGACCTTCCTTAGTGGNGCAGGGGAGGAAATTGATAGGAGGCTGAGGCTTGGCTGAGCACAGATAAAGGAAAGGCTGTGGCAAGCACCCTGTGTTTCAAGGGCGTGAGCTGAGGAATACGGGAGAGATGGCGGGACAACCCGGATAGGCGTCTTGCCCACTCAGTTTGAGCTGTCCTTTCATGGAACTGTGAGGAGCTCCTGGGGAGAGACATCATCCCGAGGGGCCTCGAGTCCAGTTCTGATCACAGCCCTAGTGATGAGAAAGGCAGAGGAATGCCTGGAGGGTCCCACAGGCCAGCATCTGAGTTCAGGGAGAGATGGCCTGTTTGTGGGAGCATCTGACACATTCACGGGAGCCCCGAGGGAAGAGGAGGTGTCTGCCCGTGGCTCTGCGGGAGATGGGCTGGGGGAAGCAGATTGACCATCGGTGCTGGGTCAGCTTCACACTGGCAGGTGCTGCCCGGGGACGCTTGGTCCACATTTGTGCACGTGGACCATCTGTAATGCAATGCTCGCACCCACTGCGTCCAGGGCCCCTGATCGGCCAGAACATGTGTCCCCCAAGGTCATTCTTCAGTGCTCACAGCTGGAAATGGGCCCTTGGATGCCCATTTTGTAAAAGAGGAAAGAGCAGGTTGGAGAGGTTAAGTGATTTTTTCCTAAGGTCACACAGCTTGGGTGTGGTTAAATCCAGTCTTGGTTCATCCTCATCTCCTTTCCTCTCCAGCTGACATGTTGCAGTTGTTACAAGCAGCCTTGGGCACATACCACAGCTCCCCTCCTTGGGCTCCCCCAGCAAGAGGCAACCCTGGTCAAGATCAGCACTTAGCCTGCTCCCCTCTCCAGGAGCATAGCTGGAGGTGGCTGGAGAAACCATTCCCCCACTCCCCATGACCAAATTCATGACCTTTAGCCTCAGGCAGGCCCAGGGGGTCTGGTCCGTACACTTTCCCACTCTGCCACTCTCTAGTTCATACCCCCTGTTTTTCAAGTCGCAATCTCCTGGGAGCACGGCACGCTCTGTGGTTTATGGTGGAAAAGACCCATCTCTGACCAGAAGGAGACAGAGGTCTGGAGGTCAGGACCAATGACTGGGCTGGGCTCCAGACTGTGACTCCCCCATCCTGCGTGATGGAGGGCCGGGCCTGATACCCGTGCTGACCGCTGCCCTGCCCAGGCCGTAGGGGTCGACTCTGCAGCTCTTCTGACACTAATTCACAGATTTAATACCCTCTGTAGGAGTGAAGGTATTTTGAGAAGAGGTTCCGCTGATGCCGAGTTTTTTCTCTGAACGTGGGGGTGGCTGGAGAAACCTGGCACTAAGGAGAAGAATGACGTCGTTAGAGCCAGATTAGCCCTCAGTTATCAGTGCCCGGCTCTGCCCAGGGTCACAGAGCAGAGAAGTGGGATTAGGCTCCAGTCTCTCCTGACCCCAGGGCCACCGTCCTCTGCTTACAAAGATATTAGCCAAAATCATTTAAGAGCATTCAATTTCTAATAACAGTCTAGCTCCATAACGATTCATATCTCAGCAGCTGCTGGAAACAGGCACTTCCTCCCTAGGCTCCAAGTCCAGGTGACCTTCCTTAGTGGTCAAGGTCATTTTTTAAAATCACAAATTTCAGAGCTGACTCTGGTAGGTTGAGTGTCCACACATAGGCGTGCACGTGACATGCCTCCTGCCTCTTCAGGTTAAGACACAGCAGGAATCAAGGTGAAGAAGTGACAGATGTCCATAACGTCCCCTCCATGGAAGAGCCGGTCCAGATGGACAGGGCTGGGGTTGGCGTCCTTCTGGCAGGGAGACCAGGCTGGCTACTTTGCTGGGAGTGGCACCATCGGATTCCCCGGCTGCCTGCACGCTTGGCAGCCCTGGGAAAACCCAAGTCTGCAGACCAAGATTCTTCGGTTAGGTCTTGGGTCTCTGGCAGCTTGATGTTCTGTCTGTCCCTGTGCCTGCCGGGCCAGTTCCCCACCCTTAGCCCTTAGTCATTGTTGCAATACCTCCCCCATCGCCGCCCTCCTCACGCCACAGCTGGATGCCTTTTTGGTGAGCTTCCCAAGCACCCTGCTCCCCGAGAGCCCCACTGTATCCCCAAGACCCCAGAGCCCTGGAAGTCGCAGGGACGTGGGAAACAAAGCAGAAGTCTTCGGGGGATGCCGGCTGGGCTGAGTGCCCTCAGGCCATGGGGCCTGGAGTTTCCCTAATGATGGTAACAAGTCTAAGATTCTAAACTGAACTGGCAGCCTCTTCAAACTGCTCAAATGAGACAGTGATGGGGAGAAGAGGAATCTGGGGGAAAAGGAGCTCCGAGGTGAGGTGAACGGGGTGGGGTGGAGCTGGGGAGGGCGCAGATCTGAGGTCCATTTTTTGGCTCCCACTCTCTGAAATGACTTTCACACCTTCCCATCACACCCTCCAAAACTCGCACACCCTCTCTCTCCTCTCTCTCAGCTGCTGTGTTGCTGCCTGTTTAACCAAGAAAAAAATAAGCTGTCCCTATTTTATCCACAGCCTGTGGACCCCACCCCACTTCCTCGTCAAGGACATCTCTCCTGTAATTGACCTCTATCCACATGCATCACGAGGTGTTTCCCTCCCTAGGGGGCCGTTGTTGGGCAAATAAAATCACGCCGGGAGAGTGAGTTTTAAAAAATCTGATGGGTTATGATGTGGATGTAAAAGGCACCCACCCACTGTAAGTGTAAAGCTAAGAATTTCGGCAACGGTATAACCCATGGAATCGCCGCCACCACTGTCAACCCAGTGAACATTTTGCGAACATTTCCCTTCAACCCCTCGAGGCTTCCCGCTGCTGAGAAGTGTTCCCTTGTATGGACGCAGCACAGTGTGTTCATGTCTCGCCTGTTGATTTACAACTGGGCTATTTTTACTTTTGCGCTAGTATGAATTTAAAAAGTGCAGTGACTATGCATGCCCAAGTATCAGTATGGATGTAATCATTTCTCTTGAGTAAATATCTGAGTGAAACAGCTGAGCCATATGATAATCTATGTTTAGTTTTATTAGAAACTCCCAAACTTGAGCTCCAAAGTGCTTCTATGATTTTACGTTCCCATGGTGGTCTTTGAACGTTCCTCTGGTCTGGCATGTGGCCCTCACCATCCACGGTGGGCACTGCAACCCAGTCCTCTCCTCCTGCCTTGCCTCCAGGAAGCCCTCCTGGGCTGCATCCATCCTCCCGCCCTCTCTTCCGCCTCTGGTTTCCTAGAGCAGGTGGGCTCTGAACCTCAGCACTCATGTGGTGATTTCTGTAGATCAGTCCTGAATTTTTCAATCAGGAGGAGCCTCTTGAGCCAGGGAGCACACAGCCCTGAGGTCAGAGGGGAAGGAAGAGCCGCTCACTGCTGGCCCCTGGTGCCCAGGCTGGTGTAAACATGGGAGAGCCTATGCCACGGAGGATTGATTGCAGGCTGAACATCAGGGTCGTGGGCCCTTTTCTGCCAATGATCCCTGGGCCTATTGTTTCTATCTCTGAGCTTCAGGTCCTGAAGCTGTGAAACGGGAACAGATGAGCTGGGCTAGGTGATTCCTAAAAGCCCTCTCCAGTTTTCAGGATTCAGTCTGCTCCATTAGGGTTTCTTAACCCTTTGCAGTGGCCACAGGACTGGCAAAGGTCAGTTTTTATTCCAGTCCCAAAGAGAGGCAATGCCAAAGAATGCTCAAACTACCGCCCAATTGTACTCATCTCACATGCTAGTAAAGTAATGCTCAAAATTCTCCAAGCCAGGCTTCAGCAATACGTGAACCATGAACTTCCAGATGTTCAAGCTGGTTTTAGAAAAGGAAGAGAAACCAGAGATCAAATTGCCAACATCCGCTCGATCATGGAAAAAGCAAGAGAGTTCCAGAAAAACGTCTACTTCTGCTTTGTTGACTATGTCAAAGCCTTTGACTGTGTGGATCACAATAAACTGTGGAAAATTCTGAAAGAGATGGGAATACCAGACCACCTGACCTGCCTCTTGAGAAATCTGTATGCAGGTCAGGAAGCAACAGTTAGAACTGCACATGGAACAAAAGACTGGTTCCAAATAGGAAAAGGAGTGCGTCAAGGCTGTATATTGCCACCCTGCTTATTTAACTTATATGCAGAGTACATCATGAGAAATGCTGGACTGGAAGAAACACAAGCTGGAATCAAGATTGCCGGGAGAAATATCAATAACCTCAGATATGCAGATGACACCACCCTTATGGCAGAAAGTGAAGAGGAACTAAAAAGCCTCTTGATGAAAGTGAAAGAGGAGAGTGAAAAAGTTGGCTTAAAGCTCAACATTCAGAAAACGAAGATCATGGCATCCAGTCCCATCACTTCATGGGAAATAGATGGAGAAACAGTGGAAACAGTGTCAGACTTGATTTTTTGGGGCTCCAAAATGACTGCAAATGGTAACTGCAGCCATGAAATTAGAAGACACTTACTCCTTGGAAGAAAAATAATGACCAACCTAAACAGCATATTCAAAAGCAGAGACATTACTTTGCCAACAAAGGTCCGTCTAGTCAAGGTTATGGTTTTTCCAGTGGTCATGTATGGATGTGAGAGTTGGACTGTGAAGAAAGCTGAGCGCTGAAGAATTGATGCTTTTGAACTGTGGTGTTGGAGAAGACTCTTGAGAGTCCCTTGGACTGCAAGGAGATCCAACTAGTCCATTCTGAAGGAGATCAGCCCTGGGATTTCTTTGGAAGGAATGATGCTAAAGGAATGATGCTAAAGGAATGAAACTCCAGTACTTTGGCCACCTCATGCGAAGAGTTGACTCATTGGAAAAGACTCTGATGCTGGGAGGGATTGGGGGCAGGAGGAGAAGATGACAGAGGATGAGATGGCTGGATGGCATCACTGACTCGACGGACATGAGTTTGGTGAACTCCGGGAGTTGGTAATGGACTGGGAGGCCTGGCGTGCTGCGATTTATGGGGTCGCAAAGAGTCGGACACGACTGAGCGACTGAACTGAATTGAACTGAACCCTTTGCAGATAGAATAACCAAAGAAACTTACAAGGCTAGCAACTCCTGTGCCCCATTCCCATGGATTTAAGATGCAGTTGGCTTGTGATGGAGCCCTGGTGTTCGTGATTTTATAAAAGTTCACGGAATCAGCAAGACAGGGTTGAGAACCTGACAGCCTCACGTTTGGCGGGGAAGCCGCTCATCGGAAGGACCTGGGTAATGTTCAGACAGAGCAATGGCCTCATGCTGCCCTCTGGTGGTCAGGTTGTTCACTACAGGCAGATTTCCACATCCAGGAGTTTCACCCTGGGTCAGGAAAAATATGTAATAATTGAGCAGACGGGGAAAAGGAATTGACGAGGAAGGAGGAGAAAGAGAAGGCCTGGCTTCTCCATGACCCATGGGTACACAGGCATTTCCCTCCCCACTTCTCTCCTACAACAAATAATGTGCCCCCAGGACAAGCCCTCTGGGTCTCCGCTCCCCACTCCATGGATGTAAGGGGAATTTAGAAGGATAGCGGTTCAGATGAATTGCTTTAGGTCAGTATTCCCCCCGGAGAAGGCAATGACACCCCACTCCAGTACTCTTGCCTGGAAAATCCCATGGACGGACGAGTCTGGTGGGCTGCAGTCCATGGGGTCGCTAAGAGTCAGACAGGACTGAGCGACTTCACTTTCACTTTCATGCATTGGAGAAGGAAATGGCAACCCACTCTAGTGTTCTTGCCTGGAGAATCCCAGGGAAGGGGGAGCCTGGTGGGCTGCTGTCTATGGGGTTGCACAGAGTCGGACACGACTGAAGCAACTTAGCAGCAGCAGCAGCATTCCCCCAGCGGACGGAAACTTTGATGCAGGGATTCCAGAACCCAGCACAGGGCCTGGCCCATCACAGGGGCTCAGTACATTGTTGAACAAATGAATCCCATCAGGAAAATACTCTTTCCTCACTGTGCCATATTTACTTGTCATCCCCAATTTTTTACTACCATTAAGTAAAAGCAGTTCATTTCAATTCGGTTGGCACAGCTACTTTTTAACTATGTAAAAAAGAAATCATTGACTTTTTAGACTAAACTGAAAACAGATTATCCACACATTAGAAATGGCAACAAAATTAAGATCTTAGCATATTAATCTTCACCTTCTTTCAAAAACACTTTATCCTAACATCCTCCCCCTTGCTGCCCTTGTGCCCAATGGCCTCTCAGCTTTGTTTCTAAGTACACACACCCCACCACTTGAATTGTAATGCGCTCGCTGTACTGGCCAAGGGTCATCTTTAGCTCCATAAAATTCTGGGCCTGGCCAGAGACAGTCCTGGCCAGAAGCTCATGAGTAAGAACTATCCTCATTTCCCTTCCACAAGCTAGGGTAACTCTAGCAGGATGGTGCTACTCAAATATGGTTCAGAGACAACACAGGCATCACCTTGAAGCTTGTTGGAAATGCAGAATCTCAGTCCTCACCCCAACCAAAGAATCCGAATATGTGTTTTAATAAGCTACACTGGTGATACACACACATAAAAATTCAAGAACGGCTCTTCTGGGTTGTGCGATCACCAAGCTGTTTGAAGCTGAGGGAATCTATGCAGCAAGTTGAATACTTATTGATCTGGGTCTGGAAAACTTTCTCCAACAACTTTTCATGAAACTAAACCTTAACTAAATCTGCAAGGGCTAAAAGTTTGTCAAAAATTTTCCAAGTCATTATGATTAATACCATTTTCAAAATCTGTGTCGGCCTTTTCTCTCTGGTGAATGCTCCACACTCCCCTCGCTCATCTACTTCATGTTTACACATTGGTTTGGCAATGGGGTTGTTGGGTTGGTCAATATCAATGAGCTCTGGCCATGTTTAGAGGCTCACTCTTAGAAAAATCAATCAACTTTCAATTAACAATTAACTTTCACAGCAAAAAGTATTTTTAAACCTAGACCTGTCTGGCTCACACATCACATGAAGCCATGGAAAATCAGATAAAGAGTAAGGATAGTTAGCACTAATGGACTTTATAGATGTAGGGTTTGTGAAAATGAAAGATAACTCATCTCTTTGAGGTGGATCAGCTCACAAGAGCTTTTCATGTGACAGCTGGCAGCTGGAATCAGCCTACTTTTGAAGCTCTGATTCCTCACTAAGCCAGAAATCATGCACGTTTTGTGGTTGTTGTCAATGGTTTTCCTTCCTTGAAAAAAAAGATAAACAGCTAAAGTGGGTTTCTTATCATTATCAAAATCATATGAGTTTAGGTATCCAAGCTCTGCTTCCAATGATCTGACAAAGAAGATGAAAAAAGACTTTGTAGACCAAATTTGGCAGCTTAGACTTTACAAGCAAAACATAAAAGCTACCCTTTCGTAACCAGTCAACCTAATCGTAATTCCAACATTGGATCGTACAAACTCTAAACAAAATAAGGACCTGTTACAGTTAGTAGAGCTCGTAAAGATGTAAAAACCCAGTTTAACCATCTTATTAGTTCAGGTGATACTAAGACATTAAATGACTAGCCCATGATCACACTGCTTGTTTCTATCGAAGCAAAAGCTAGCATCTGGGTCTTCTGATATGGAATTAGGTGTTATTATCATCTATATTAGGCTTCCCTGGTGGCTCAGACAGTAAAGTGTCTGTCTGCAATGCAGGAGGCCTGGGTTTGATCCCTGGGTTGGGAAAATCCCCTGGAGAAGGAAATGGCAACCCACTCCAGTATTCTTGCCTGGAAAATTCCATGGATGGAGGAGGCTGGCAGGCTACAGTCCATGGGGTCGCAAAGAGCTGGACACGACTGAGCGACTTCACTCACTTCTTATCTGTAACACTGTGCATGTGAAACATAATGCCCCTCCTTACGAAGAATAACAAGAACGACAAAACAGAATAAAGCACAGAAGGGTAGAGACCACATCTGTTTAACGCTTTATCTGGTATAGCCTAAAATCATGGGCACAGCACTCGACACATATTTGCTGAATAGACTTGCAACAGATTACAATTCAAGAAATGTTTGCTGAGCGTTTCTGAGTTTCTAAAACCATTGGTTAGGCAGTATATGAGGCACATTTACATCACTACCTTCATTTTATACAACTCTACTCCCACCACCATTATTGTGTTTATCAGAGTTGCACACAGTTAGTACATAAGGTATAGATAGAGGCCATCATTTCCTCTGATTAGGAGAGAAGAAAAGGAAGACCGGCAGGAAAGGGTGAATAGGATATCTTGGAACTTAGAGACAGGCTCACCTTAGACATAATCTGAAAATTTCTGCAATTTATAAGCAATTGTCTTTTTTCATGAAGTATATTTCCAGAGTATAAATGGTGATCCTTAAATTTTGCCCAGCTGATGCAATCCCCAGAGGACTATCACTCTTGAAGGCAAGAGGTGAAGGGAGATGGTCCATGGGTATTTCAATGGTTATAGGTTTTCAGTCTTCCCTACAAATTGGTGCTTATCAGATCCTTTTCCTCCCTCTGCTTGCACGAAATGATCTAGAGGTATGTTAACAAAAGAAAAATGACTTAGAACACATAAAGCCAGTTAAGCCTAAGACTCTGCCAACGCTGTTTGAGCAAATCCTTCAAAAACAGCTAAATAGCATGGTCTTTCACTGTGGCTCAGGGAAGAAATGCAGACAAAACTCCATCATACAGATCTGTTGGTTTAGCTCTGTTTTATTTTTACTCTTGAAGCCTATCTACTAAAACCTTAAAAGAAAGAGAATATACTATAGATCAAGACAGAACTCAGTTACAACTCAAACCCTGCTCCTGACTGCTTCTTAGAGTTGACCCTGGTGCACAGTGACTGCTGGATAAATGCTGGCAATGGCCATCACCAGGGCTATCACCACCATATGGCCATCGTGGTGGCTGCTCCAAGCCTCCTGCTCCAATGCTGATGATCTTCCCTCGATCCGCATGGATCGCTATGGATCTACCAACTCCGTTGTTTCACCCGAGGAGACAAGTCATTTCTGGACTTCTGCACTTCAGCACTGAATACCTTATCTAGATTAAAAAGTACCAGCTCCTGTCTAGTCAAATTACCAAGAACCATTTTCAGGTTTTTCTTCTAAGATGAAAGTAAATTTGTTTTAAAATCTACAGCATGTGACACTTATTACTACTAATGCAATTCTAATAAATGTACTATTAATATAATTCTAATAAATCAACATTTATGTCAGAAGCAAGGGCAAGAGACAGATATAGACAGAATGAATACAGCTGTGTAGGACACCAAATAAAGTTCCATTGGTCCTGACCCCAGTAGGAACCTAAAAAATAAACTCAAAATGGATTAAAGACCTAAATGTGAGATTGGACACCGTAAAACCTTAGAGGAAAACATAGGCAGAACACTCTCTGACATATATCACAGCAGTGTCCTTTTTGATCTCTCTCAGATTAATGGAAACAAAAACAAAAGCAAATGGAACCTAATTAAACTCAAAACCTTTAGCATAGCAAAGGAAATCACAAACAAGATGAAAAGACAACCCACAGAATGAAAGAAAATATTTGCAAATGATGACAAGGGATTATTCACCAAAATTTACAAACAGCTCATGTCGCTCAGTATCATCAGAACAAACAATCCGATCAAAAAATGGGCAGAAAACCTAAACAGACATTTCGCATGTTCCAACAGACATATGAAAAGATGTTCACCATTGCTAATTATCAGAGAAATGCAAATCAAAATCACAATATCACCTCACACCAGTCAGAATGGCTATCATAAAAAAAAAAAAAATTCACAAACAAATGCTGGAGAGGGTGTGGAGAGAAGGGGACCCTCCTACACTGTTGATGGGAATGTAAACTGGTGCAGCCACTATGGAGAACAGTATGGAGGTTCCTTTAAAAAACTAAAAACAGAGCTGCTGTACGACCCAGCAATCCCATTCCTGGGGAGTAGAAAGGCTACATGCCCCCCAATGTTCATAGCAGGGCCGTTTACAATAGCCAAGACATGGAAGCAGCCTAAATGCCCATGGATAGAAGAATATATAAAGAGGTGGTACATATATACAGTGGAATAGTTACAAGAATGAAATCATGCCATTTGCAATAATGGATGCACCTAGAGATTGTCACTATGAGTGAAGTAAGTAGAGAAAGACAAATATTACATGATATCACTTACTTGCAGAATCTAAAAAGAAACGAACAAGTAAACTTACTTACAAAACAGACACAGACTTTTTCTCTTGGGAACTGGCACATTTAAAATGGATAGCTAACAAGGACCTACTTGGCATAGCACATGAAACTCTGCTCAATATTCTGTAACAACCTAACTGGGAAAAGAATTTGAAAAAGAAAAAAAATATATATATTAAATGAAATAAGAACAGCAAAGTCATCCTTTACTGAGGAATATTCCCTCAGTTACTGAGTCTAAGCCTTTCAACCATTTTAAGGTCATCTTTGAAAGTTATCGACCCTCTCTACGGAGAAACATTCACACACACACTAAATATTGAGTAAATATTACTGGCTGATCCTTGAGAGTTAGCTGCTTCCCTGAAGCCCATTTTAAGGAAACCTTGGCTAAGATTAGCCCCGTACCTTTAAAAATGAGACAAACGTCAACATTCAGCCTCAAAGGAGAGAAGAGAAAGACAAGGGGATTCCTGGGCTACCAAGGACAACTCAAACTCTGCCCTGAGGCGGGGACAGGTGGAATAGAAGCCCCATTGCCCCGGGGAAGTTATATTGCCACTAAGAGAACACAGAGCCGCCAAGAGCCGCAGAACCTCCCTAATGCAGGATTCCTACAGAGAGGGTTTTTTTTTTTTTTTCCTTTTCTTGGTAAGAGGGGAAAATTTGATGATTCTGTCTAGTGGGGTTTTAGGAATACAGGTCATTCTTGGCAGTGCCTTGGCCCAAGAAGCCACCAACAGGGGTCGCTATGAATGTTATCTACTCTACCTTCAAGGCCCCAAGGCCGTGCAAAACAATTTTGTCTTGACAAACAAAAGAACGGACTGCTACTACCCCCCCGTGCGAGCTCTGGTTTCTTGCAGATTCAGGAAACATGGAGCCTTGACTTGCGAGAGAGGGAGGGGTTAGGGGCTGAGTCCCAGCCCTCGTCCTCCCACCGGTCCGCTGTCTGTAATTGTCCTGGAGCATTCCTGGTTTTCCCATTGGGCCCTCTAGGAATTGGCAAATCTGCGCCGGGTTTTCCTATGCGCCCACCTGCCTGGCTGCGAGTCTGGCAGCGGCCGCAGCCTGTCCTCCGGGACCTACCGCCTTCCTCTCCATCCCCCTTGCTTCGGCCACCCGCCTCTCTTTGGCAGCCTCGCTACCAGGTTTTTCCTTTTGCAGCGAACGTACCTTTTTTTTTTTTTTTTTTTTCCAAACGGCGCCTTCGCTGTGGCAGAGCCACCGCGGGCCTGGCAGAGCCCTTGCTACCCCTTTGCTCCCCTCCCAGATCTCAGAGTCCACCCTCTGCAGCTGAGTTCCCGAACTCAGAGGCCGCCTCCTGGGCTAGTCGATGCCTGAGACCCTCACCCAGGCTCCAGCGTTTCCTGAGACCTGACAGCACCCTTAAGAAGAAACGTCGCCATCGCTAAGGTGCCCGGCTTCAAACGAAGTGTTAGTCGTTCGTCCATGTCCGACTCTTTGCGACCCCATGGACTGTAGCTCTCCAGGCCCCTCTGTCCATGGCATTCTCCAGCCATGAATGCTGGAGGCGGTTGCCATTTCCTTCTCCAGGGCATCTTCCCCATTCAGGGATCAAACCCGGTCTCCTGCACTGCAGGCAGATTCTTGACCATCTGAGCCACCAGGGAGGCTTCAAATGACCACCTCCAAAAACTGGAAATGTGTGCCTATGTGGTGGCAATGCTCATGTGGAAAAACAAGGGTCCCCACCCCTGAGGTGGCACCCAGGTGCAGATAGAGTTCGTGGGACACCTAGGAGCAGGGGAGGGAGAGCCTCCTCGCCACCCTCAGCTCTGCACACACGTGTGGCTGCTCGGGCAGAGCTGGCCTGGGTACTGCAGTAAGGTCTTGGCCAAGTGATGCTCTTACTCCAAGGGGGAAGGGACACGGGTGTCTACGAAACAGCATGTCTTCCTGATTGAGGACATGGCTTTGCTGGAAAGCAGGTGCCTCTGCAGTCCAGCCTGCCTTTCTTCTGCGCTCACTCAGACCTGCTGAACTAACACCTTGAGAACAACCAAAAAGGCAGAGCCAACCTGCCTGGGTCCCTCCTTAATCAAGTACTGCCTTTCTTCCCCCCTAAGGAATACCAGATCACCTGACCTGCCTCTTGAGAAACCTATATGCAGGTCAAGAAGCAACACTCAGAACTGGACATGGAACAACAGATTGGTTCCAAATAGGAAAAGGAGTACGTCAAGGCTGTATATTGTCATCCTGCTTATTTAACTTATATGCAGAGTACATTATGAGAAATGCTGGGCTGGAAGAATCTCAAGCTGGAATCAAGATTGCCGGGAGAAATATCAAGGACCTCAGATATGCAGATGACACCACCCTTATGGCAGAAAGTGAAGAGGAACTAAAAAGCCTCTTGATGACAGTGAAAGTGGAGAGTGAAAAAGTTGACTCAAGCTCAAGATTCAGAAAATGAAGATCATGGCGTCTGGTCTCATCACTTCATGGGAAATGGAGAAACAGTGGAAACAGTGTCAGACTTGATTTTTTGGGGCTCCAAAATCACTGCAGATGGTGACTGCAGCCATGAAATTAAAAGACGCTTACTCCTTGGAAGAAAAGTTATGACCAGCCTAGATAGCATATTCAAAAGCAGAGACATTACCTTGTCAACAAAGGTCCGTCTAGTCAGGGCTATGGTTTTTCCAGTGGTCATGTATGGATGTGAAAGTTGGACTGTGAAGAAAGCTGAGCACCTAAGAATTGATGCTTTTAAACTGTGGTGTTGGAGAAGACTCTTGAGAGTCCCTNCCAAAATCACTGCAGATGGTGACTGCAGCCATGAAATTAAAAGACGCTTACTCCTTGGAAGAAAAGTTATGACCAGCCTAGATAGCATATTCAAAAGCAGAGACATTACCTTGTCAACAAAGGTCCGTCTAGTCAGGGCTATGGTTTTTCCAGTGGTCATGTATGGATGTGAAAGTTGGACTGTGAAGAAAGCTGAGCACCTAAGAATTGATGCTTTTAAACTGTGGTGTTGGAGAAGACTCTTGAGAGTCCCTCGGACTGCAAGGAGATCCAACCAGTCCATTCTGAAGGAGATCAGCCCTGGGATTTCTTTGGAGGGAATGATGCTAAGGCTGAAACTCCAGTACTTTGGCCACCTCTTGCAAAGAGTTGACTCACTGGAAAAAACTCTGATGCTGGGAGGGATTGGGGGCAGGAGGAGAAGGGGACGACAGAGGATGAGATGGCTGGATGGTATCACTGACTTGATGGACGTGAGTCTGAGTGAATTCTGGGAGTTGGTGATGGACAGGGAAGCCTGGCGTGCTGCGATTCATGGAGTCGCAAAGAGTCAGACACGACTGAGTGACTGAACTGAACTGAACTGAGGGTCTTAAGAGCACAAACAACATCACATTCATCTCTGTAACCCCCCTCAATACTGAGGAAGGGAAAACCAGCCCTGCCATTCATCAGGTTGAGATAACAGACACAGATTTTTAAAAAGACAGCTGCAAAGTTATCAGTAAACAGTATTTCTTCCAAGGAAATGCTGAAAAGTACCATGTGATCCCTCTTTGGAATGACTGCTGCTGTCTTTCTCACTGGAAAACCTGTCCCCTAAAAGCAGACTATCAGAAACTTGGCTATTTGAAATTATTTCAGTAAGAATGAAACCCCTTCAGTCTTGTCTGGAGTAACTAAGACACTCGGACACAGAGAAGCTAACTTGATTTTAAGCCCATGTGCAGACATTCAGATAAAGGTGTCTGGACACAGGAGTACACATTTAACCTAACTTAGTGGTTTCCGAGGAAATATGACCCTGGGTCCATTTTGGTTTAGACCTATTGTGACCTTTTTATTACACTCACTTTGCATTGCTTTAAATGCATTAAAACACTATTTCATCTGAATGTTATCCAGATTCTATCCTTCCACCAAATTCTACAATAAGTCTACTTTTCCCTTTGTTGAGAAGCTCCATAATGACTCTACTGCGTGGTTCTCCTCCTTGCAATGGGACAATAAACCTGACTTTGTCAAACTGCAGGTTTGTCCCTAGTGATCTTAGGCTGATTGGGCTCTGACAGTAACAGGCACAGAGACTCACTTGTAATGGAAGGGAATTCTGGTGGGTTTGTTGAACAGTCAACATGGACTGTGAAACAGATGAAGAGGTGAGCAGTTTTCGTTACACTAAGTGAGTAGAATCATTTCCGCAGCACTATTCAACTGTTTTCCCAAGAAGAGGTAGAAATGAGAAATTGATCAACTTGTTTGTAAAGTGTATAGTTCAGTGGTTTTTCAATACAGTCACAGAATTATGCAGTCATACACACTGTCTAAGTTCATATATTTTTATCATCCCCAAAGAAACTGTCCCTGTACCAAGCACTCCCCAACCCCTCTGCACATCCTCTGGCAACCACTAATCTACCTTCTGTCTCCTTGGATTTGGCTATTACTGGACATTTCCGTGAACGTAATCACACAATATGTAGTTTTTTGTGATTGGCATCTTTCATTGCACCATAGTCCTCCATTTTTCTTCATTTCTCTCTCTTTTTTTTTTTTTACCTAATAATATTTTATTGTATGGATTCTCCATATTTCATTTATCTGTTCAGTTGATGGACATAAGGGTTATTTCCACATTGGGGCCATTATGAATAATACTATGAACATGTTTTATAGGAACAAATTCTTTTAATTCTTTTGGGTTTATACTTAAGAGTGAGATTGCCGGACTATAAGATAGCTCCATATTTAACTTTTGAGGAACTGCCAAACTGAGAGGTCTTACGCTAGCACTAGGACCCATTTTTGAAGGAACTCTTACTATTATATATAAGCCAGTCATTATCTGCTTGGCCCTTAATACAATTTTAATTTGGACAGATTTATACTAGTCATGTCATAAGTATCAACATGTAAACTTATTTTGCATTTTTTATCAAAAATGTGACAATTTTACATTCCCACCAGCAATATGTGGGGTTTCCAATTTCTGTACACCCTCACCAACACTTGTTATTGTCTGTCTCTTTTATTACAGCTGTCCTGGCTTGTGTTTTCGATTTGCATTTTCCTGATGACTAATGATGTTGAATGCACAATTGCACTCATCTCACACGCTAGTAAAGTAATGCTCAAAATTCTCCAAGCCAGGCTTCAGCAATATGTGAACCGTGAACTCCCTGATGTTCAAGCTGGTTTTAGAACAGGCAGAGGAACCAGAGATCAAATTGCCAATATCCGCTGGATCATGGAAAAAGCAAGAGAGTTCCAGAAAAACATCTATTTCTGCTTTATTGACTATGCCAAAGCCTTTGACTGTGTGGATCACAAGAAACTGTGGAAAATTCTTAAAGAGATGGAAATACCAGACCACCTGACCTGCCTCTTGAGAAATCTGTATGCAGGTCAGGAAGCAACAGTTAGAACTGGTTGAAAAAATGCCTTCCATTTAATATTAGCATCCACATCATATATATTTTGGTAGATACTTTAAAAATAAGAAAAGTGGATTGCTGAATTAACTTATTTCCATGATTTTTCTTTCTATATATTATCAGAGCATCTATTATATGCACTTCACTGTACAGATAATAATAGAAATTATCTTAAAAATTGTTATCTTCTGACACAAATAGTTATTTTTCCTCTTCCTGTTTCTAAGGAGATTAGGCCCTAACAACTGAGCATTTGTTCAGTGAGCTCACATCATCTTTCTGCAAACATCCTCATATTGAACCATATATTAATGATGGATATGGCTGGCTGGTGGCTGACTAGAATCATTCTGGAAAAGAAAACAAGGATACAGAGAGCTTGGGAGGAAGATTTGGGAAGAGGACTGGGCTGATGGCTGCCCATGGAGAAGGGTTGAAGGGAAAGTGCGAGATCTGGAGACACAGAAGCTGAAGAGAAGGTAATGGAGAAGAAGATACCTTACCGTTTATGGCCTATAATTAACATTTGCTGAAAAAAGGCACAGAAGTGTGATGTGTATTTGAAAAGTGAAATTTTATGTACTATAACATCCTTTCATGTTTGCACAAACCTTTTGGGAAGATAACTAGCTTCATTAATGTCTAGCAGAGCAGATTGAGAGTAGAAGATGGACAGACTTGCTGAGTAAGGGGGAGGCTGGTGAGGACAGAAAAGAAGATTTCCACGGGAGCCTGCTCCTTGCTCCATTTGGAGTGCATGACATAAATACTCTGCAGACAGCACAGAGAGGGCCATGACGGCTTTTCATTGTTAATAGCTAGTATCCATTCTGCTTGGTCAGGGTCTATGTTGTATCAGTTCAGTTCAGTTCAGTCACGCGACCCCATGAATCGCAGCACATCAGGCCATCCTGTTCATCACCATCTCTCGGAGTTCACTCAGACTCATGTCCATCGAGTCCATGATGCCATCCAGCCATCTCATCCTCTGTCATCCCCTTCTCCTCCTGCCTCCAATCCCTCCCAGCATCAGAGTCTTTTCCAATGAGTCACCTCTTCACATGAGGTGGCCAAAGTACTGGAGTTTCAGCTTTAGCATCATTCCTTCCAAAGAAATCCCAGGATTGATCTCCTTAGGAATGGACTGGTTGGATCTCCTTGCAGTCCAAGGGACTCTCAAGAGTCTTCTCCAACACTACAGTTCAAAAGCATCCATTTTTCGGCGCTCAGCCTTCTTCACAGTCCAACTCTCACATTCATACATGACCACAGGAAAAACCATAGCCTTGACTAGATGGACCTTAGTTGGCAAAGTAATGTCTCTGCTTTTGAATATAATATCTAGCTTGGTCATAACTTTTCTTCCAAGGAGTAAGCGTCTTTTAATTTCATGGCTGCAGTCACCATCTGCAGTGATTTTTGGAGCCCAAAAAGAT
>SJYX01001655.1:0-18665 GCA_006410675.1 Oreotragus oreotragus | reverse complement strand
CTGATGCTGGGAGGGATTGGGGGCAGGAGGAGAAGGAGACGACAGAGGATGAGATGGCTAGGTGGCATCACGGACTCAATGGATGTGAGTCTGAGTGAACTCCGGGAGATGGTGATGGACAGGGAGGCCTGGCGTGCTGTGATTCATGGGGTCGCAAAGAGTCGGACATGACTGAGCGACTGAACTGAACTGAACTGATCTTTCCATATGCTTATTGGCCATTTATCTATTTTCTTTGGAGAAATGTCTTTTCAAATACTTTACCCAGTTTTTAATTGGATTATTTGTCTTTTTATTGTTGAGTTTAGGATATCCTTTATATATATTGTATATAAATAGTATGCAATATAAGTATCTATAGTATTATAAGTCCTTTATCAGATATATATACTTGCAAACATTTTCTCCCATTATATGGGTTGCCTTTTCACGTTCTTGATAGGGTCTATTATAACACAAAAGTTTTCAGTTTTGATGAAGTTCAGTTTATCTCTTTCTTTTCTTTTGTTCATGTTTTGGTGTGATATCTAAGAATCCACTGCCAAGGTCATTAAGATTTACTTGCATGCTATCTTATAAGAGTGTTATAGTTTTAGGTCTAATTTATGTCATTGACCCATTTGGAATTAATTTTTGAATAAGGATTCAATCTCATTCTTTTTTATGTGACTATCCAGTTGTTCCAGCCCTTGTCTATTGAAAATATGATTCTCTCTTCACTGTTGTCTTAATATCCTCATTGAAAGTCAATTGATAAATGTACAGGTTTGTTTTTAGACTCAATTTTATTCTATTGATATACATAATTCTTATTCTATATTCTCATGATTGCTGTAGCTTTCCAGTAAGTTTTGAAATCAGGATATTTGAGCCTGCCAACCTTATTTTCTTTCTCAAGATTATATTGGTATTCTGGGTCGCTTGCATTTTCATATGAATTTTAGGATTAGCTTATCAGTTTCTCCAAAGAAACCATCAAGGATTTTGATAGAGATTGAACTGACTCTATAGATCAATTTGGAAAAAATTGCCATCTTAACAATAAGTTTCCACTTATTAAGGTCTTCTCTAATATCTTTTGATGGTGTTTTAGAATTTTTAGTATGCAAGTCTTGTACTTTTGTTAAATTTATTCCTATGTATTTTATTATTTTTGATGCTCTTATAAATTGGATTGTTTTATCTTTCATTTTCATTGTCTGTTGCTAATACATAGGGATGCAGCGAATTTTTGTATATTGACCATGTATTCTGCCACTTTGTTGAAACTGTTTATTAGCTACAGTATTTGTCTGTGTGTGTATTCCTTAGGATTTTCTACAAACAAAATCACATCAAATGCAAATATAGTTTTACTTCTTTCTTTCCAAACTAGATGCCTTTTATTTCTATTCTTGTTTAATTGCCCTGACTGGAATTCTCAGTAAATATTAAATAGAAGTGATGAGAGCAGACATTTTGTCTTATTCCTGATACTACAGGTAAAAGCTTTCAGTCTTTCCCTGTTAAGTGTGACATTGCTGCTGCTGCTGCTAAGTCGCTTCAGTCGTGTCCCGACTCTGTGCGACCCCATAGACGGCAGCCCACCAGACTTCCCTGCCCTTGGGATTCTCCAGGCAAGAACACTGGAGTGGGTTGCCATTTCCTTCTCCAATGCATGAAAGTGAAAAGTGAAAGTGAAGTCGTGCCCGACTCTTAGCGACCCCATGGACTGCAGCCCACCAGGATCCTCTGGCCATGGATTTTCCAGGCAAGAGTACTGGAGTGGGGTGCCATTGCCTTTAGTTGTGGGGATTTCATAGATGTCTCAGTCTACTAATTCAGATGCTAATCTCATCCAGAAATACCCTCACAGACATATCAAGAATAATGTTGGACCAAATGTCTGGGCACTTGCATTGTATTAATAACAAGACAATACAAATGTATAAAACAAAATAAAATAATCATCTCCCTTCATTCCCTCTCATTTTCCTTACTCACCGTTTCCACACCATCCTTGTATCTATCTTCAGGAAAGCAGTATTAACAGTCACTTAAAAAAAGAGTATATCTTTTTACACCTTTCTCCCTGATTTTACACACATACAACCATGTTAACATTGTTTCTTTTTCCCGAAAAGTAAGTCAACTGAATTTATCATGTCTGAGTTTTGAAAATACTCATAACAACAAGGACAATAAAAAGTATATCTTCCTGGGAAAAGAAGTTTTACATAGCTTATTTTTCCTGTTGCGTACTTAGCGTACAAAATACTAGAACTTAGTCATGGGATACCCTAGAGTAAATGCCTAAAAATTTTAAATTAATGAAAAGATTTCCATATGATTTAACAGACACTCTGTTCCTTGACCACACTTAAATCCTTGCAATATATCCTTTTCATCAAGTAAAGTAGGTTTTGAATATAGCTCTGCATGCTAACATCATCAGCTAAGTACAGATAAGAAGTAAAGACATTTAATCTCTATGAAGTTCATTTTCTGCCATAATTACTAGTAATATAAAGCAGACTCTAAAAATAGATTACCTGAATCAAAAGAATCACAGCTTTAAAAGAAAGCGTATCATTAAAAATGATAAGGCTGCATAGTTAGTAATTCCATGAATGTCTCAGACTGATTAGGCATGGAAAAATTTCAGGCACCTTGAAAACATTTTCACACCCTGGCTCCATTTTCCCTCTGCAAGCATTTTACTTGGCAAAATCCGACCCATCCCACGATGTTCAGCTCAGCTGTCACATTCTGGGGGACGCTTTTCTTCACTGACCTGCCTACCACTAGATTAGTCACTTCCACATCTGTGCCTTCATGACGTTCTGCTGACACTGCCATCATCCCAGTTAATCCCACTGCAAGTGTCAGCTAGGGCAAGGTTTCTCTTATCTTCTGAACTGTCAGCAAAATGTGGTGAAGTTTTATGGTGTTCTTGCTCCTTTGAGCACATGTGAATACACACACATAGAAATGCACCAACAGACTCTCCGACATACACCACAGCAGGATCCTCTATGACCACCTCCCAGAATACTGGAAATAAAAGCAAAAATAAACAAATGGGACCTAATTAAACTTAAAAGCTTCTGCACAACAAAGGAAACTATAAGCAAGGTGAAAAGACAGCCTTCTGAATGGGAGAAAGTAATAGCAAATGAAGCAACTGACAAACAACTAATCTCAAAAATATACAAGCAACTCCTGCAGCTCAATTCCAGAAAAATAAATGACCCAATCAAAAAATGGGCCAAAGAGCTAAATAGACATTTCTCCAAAGAAGACATACAGATGGCTAACAAACACATGAAAAGATGCTCAACATCACTCATTATCAGAGAAATGCAAATCAAAACCACAATGAGGTACCATTTCACACCAGTCAGAGTGGCTGCGATCCAAAAGTCTACAGGCAATAAATGCTGGAGAGGGTGTGGAGAAAAGGGAACCCTCTTACACTGTTGGTGGGAATGCAAACTAGTACAGCCACTATGGAGAACAGTGTGGAGATTATGACCCAGCAATCCCACTGCTGGGCATATACACTGAGGAAACCAGAATTGAAAGAGACACGTGTACCCCAGTGTTCATCGCAGCACTGTTTACAATAGCCAGGACAAGGAAGCAACCTAGATGTCCATCAGCAGACGAATGGATAAGAAAGCTGTGGTACGTATACACAATGCAGTATTACTCAGCCATTAAAAAGAATATATTTGAATCAGTTCTAATGAGGTGGATGAAACTGGAGCCTATTATACAGAGTGAAGTAAGCCAGAAAGAAAAACACCAATATAGTATACTAACACATATATATGGAATTTAGAAAGATGGTAACAATAACCCTGTATGTGAGACAGCAAAAGAGACACAGATGTATAGAACAGTCTTTTGGACTCTGTGGGAGAGGGAGAGGGTGGGATGATTTGGGAGAATNCCTATTATACAGAGTGAAGTAAGCCAGAAAGAAAAACACCAATATAGTATATTAACACATATATATGGAATTTAGAAAGATGGTAACAATAACCCTGTATGTGAGACAGCAAAAGAGACACAGATGTATAGAACACTCTTTTGGACTCTGTGGGAGAGGCGAGGCTGGGATGATTTGGGAGAATGGCATTGAAACATGTATAATATCATATATGAAATGAATCGCCAGTCCAGGTTCAATGCATGATACTGGATGCTTGGGGCTGGTGCACTGGAACGACCCAGAGGGATGGTACGGGGAAGGAGGAGGGAGGGGGGTTCAGGATGGGAAACACGTGTATACCTGTGGTGGATTCATGTTGATGTATGGCAAAACCAATACAATATTATAAAGTAATTAACCTCCAATTAAAATAAATAAATTTATATTACTAAAAAAATAAATGCACCAACAGTTACACATACATAGAGTGAGATATGGAACCTAAATGTCAATTCCACTATTTTCTGTTCCTAAGAACTGTGGTGTTGAAATAGACTCTTGAGAGTCCCTTGGACTGCAAGGAGATCCAACCAGTCCATCCTAAAGGAAACCAGTCCTGAATATTCATTGGAAGGACTGATGCTGAAGCTGAAACTCCAATACTTTGGCCACCTCATGCAAAGAGATGACTCATCTGAAAGGACTCTGATGCTGGGAAAGATTGAGGGCAGGAGGAGAAGGGGACGACAGAGGATGAGATGGTTGGATGGCGTCACTGAGTCAATGGACATGAGTTTGGGTAGACTCCAGGAGTTGGTGATGGACGGCCTGGCATGCTGTGGTTCACGGGGTCGCAAAGAGCTGCACAACTGAGTGACTGAGCGACTGAACTGAACTGAACTGAATTCCTTCCATTAGACTTTTCCTTAATTTATACATATCTGGCTTCCCTAAATGTATTTGTTCTTCTACAACTTGAGTGGAATGATCTGTATATCTATTTTCCTTCCTTGTCTAGTACAGAAAATATTTAAGGTTTTTAGTTTGCTTCGAGGTAAGGTTTTGGCCGGATAATTTTTTAAAATTATTATATGCCCTTCTGGTTGTCATTATTGTCAAATAATTCCATAACATCTCCTTTAATTTCTTTGACTGAAAAGGTTTCTAAAGGATGTTTTTATTTATTTGCTTTTTGAGGCCAACTGGTGGGGCTTTGAGAATATACATTTATTATTCGTTTCTGATTTTACTATATTTGGGTCAGAGAATATGGGTCTGTACTGCTTCTTTATCTAGAACTCAAGGTTTTGTCTGTAACCTATTTTGAGAGCTCTTTAGAAATATATGACAAACTATTAAAAAGTTTGCAAATTTGACCCAGCAATTCCAAACCAAAGATTTATGCTATGAGCATAATTGAAACAATTCACAAAAATGAATATACAATGATATTTATCAAAATGCCATTTATTATAACAAATTTGGAGATTTTCTAAATTTCTAAATTAGGAGACTAAAGTATAATATGATACATTCATATTTTATTATGTTTGTATTTTCATTTCTATTATCTTTCCTACTTTATTTTTTCAGCTTTTTGAGGTATGAGTGACACGACTGTATTTTAAGTGTACTGTACGACACAAAGATTTGATACACTCATACATTGCGGAAGGAGTCCCACCATCAAGTTAATTAACTTTGTTCTTTTGCCCACTGAACATTCACAAGATAATTTGTGTTCTTCCAATCAACCAATCGGTGACAGCCTCGCTGCAACACCCCGCACTTCGGAAAGTCAGCAAATCACAGAGCGCCCCTCAGCTGCTGAAACTGAGCCAATCAGTGACAGCCAGAATGTGTCAGCACATCAGCTCACAGTCATTGCCGAGTGTGTTTTGTCAGTAATGGATGTTCAGTGGACAAAAGAGCAAACTAAGCTGGATGTGACCCCTGTAGAAACCATCTTACCGTGTAAATGAAACGCAGATTTACTGTAAATGAAAGGGAATGCAGAACTTCCACAGGTGAAACACAGTGTGAATGAGACACAAGACTTACACAAGCAACTGACAAATGGCCCAAGACGGCTGACCCGGCCAGGCTTGCAGAGACCAGCCGGCCATCGCTGGACAGACAGGCAGAGCGGGCAAAGAGCACAAGGCTTTCTTCAGTAACAGTAGCTTCTGTTTTTGTCGAAAGAATTTCCAGTTGGGTATCTTCATCCTTTTGGTGGTTTCATTAGCATCATGGGTTAGAGCATAGACTCAGTGAGCTGATAGAGATAGACGTGCAGCCCAGATATGCTTCATCTGTCTTTTTAAGCAGACTTTTTCCTCTACATTCTGTCGCTCTTCCACAGAGGGTGCCTGTGGACAGTGTGCTCAACAGCCAAAAACGGCACGTGAAGTTTAACCCACGGTTTAGCATGCCTAGTGCTATGGGCCTCTGTGATTTATGGCTGTGGCGTTCCATGGGATTTGCCCATCTCAGAAGCAAGCTATTTCATCAGTGAACCACGCTTTTCCATTATATGCTAGTCATATCAAAAAGACACCAGTGAGCTAACTGCTTAGGCTGAACAGTAAGTTGGTCTCTCTGAGTTTAATGGGTGGGCAGCCCCCTGTTTCTGAATTTGGCTAAGGCATCAGGAACCAGGCTTCGGCCCTGGTTAGAGGGACCATCTTCATATCATTGCAGAACTTGCTGAATATTCTAGTTCAGATGGTTCAGGACCCAGTGCAAGGTAGGAATGTCAGGTGGCAGAGTTATTTTCCTTTCAGTGACCATCCCGTTTTTCCAGAATGGGCTAGTTTCAGGCTGGACAACAGAAGGAAGTCCTTGTAGACTTGGCTGATGAGAAGGTAGAGCCCCATTTCCACAGTCTCCAACCTGTTGTGAGATTGAACCGTGACACCTGTGAGTCCACGGGTCTGAAGGAGGTAGGAGGAGGCCTCCAGCACAGGGCTTGCTTCCTGATGACTGGATCACTTTCCAGGGCTTCTTGCCGCAGGTGCCCCCTCCCCAAGTGTGGTTGCTTATCTGGTATATGAGGCTGTAGTGAAATTCCTGTGTGTAGAGAGTGTTGTTTCCAAAATAGGCCAATCAGAAGTTCCTATGGCTGCTAGCCACACAGGAAGCCCCCAGGAAGGTCCCATGCCCATTTCTTCTTTTCTTTTTTCCCCTCTTATACAGCTCTTTTGACGTTTAGTTGACATACCAAAAGCTTCACATGTTTACTATATACATTTTGATGAATTTGGGCATATACAGAAAAACACAATTACAGTCGAAACTCCAGCTGAGGGAGACTAAATATCCTAGTTCCTCCTTTCTCCCCCTTTCCCCAGTTGCTGACCAGAAGCCAGATGACAGGGGAACCCAGATGAAGGAGTCCATAGAGGTCAGCCTCTCAGGGCACAGAGATGAGCAGAGATCAGAGGCTGAATTTTCCCTTCTTCCTGGAGAGTATCCCCTACCTCCTGAAAAAAAGTATCGGCCCATCCAAGCCCGCATACCAAGCATCCCACTGATTCAGCCACTCTTATGATATCTTTCAGGCACTACAGGAAAACAGCACACAAGCTGACCTGCATAAGCCTCAAAAGGACACAAAAGGACTCCAAACACCGTGCCTCCCTCAGCCTACAGTCTCCTGAGTTGGTGGATGGCGTTATCTGGCACCCTGAACTGTATAACACCTTGTATGAGAACATTGCATTTTGTTTGACCCTGGGAGAAGCCATTGTTTCCAAGAAGCAATCTTGGGTAACTCTGGGATTACAGACCATCCACCCTTAGTATTCGCTGTTTTAGAAGCCACCAATAGGGGACACCACTTCAAATGTGTTCAATAGGCAGGTCCATTCACTGTGCATCCAGAAAGTTCACACTAATTACAAAGGCTGCAAGAAAATGAGAAGTGTGTTTCAGACAAAACAAAACAACACACATATGCTTTAGCAAATTCAGGAATATTAAAAGTCTTGCCCATGAGAGGAGCAGGGGACCAAATCCCAGAACCTCATTCATATGACTGCTGGAACTGTACATTTAAATCCAGGTTTATTAGCCATGGGTTTTCCTGTGTTTGTACCACAGAAACAGCTAAATCCATTCCAGATTTTTGCATCAGCTCATCAGGCTGGATGCCTTTCTGAGCAGCAGTGGCAGCCCCTAATCTCCCTACCACCCTGTAATTATATTCCTTTCCCCGCTTTCAGTCATGAAGCATGAGCATGCTCTTGAATTTTCCTGAGCTCCACAGAGGCAGGCCTCCTTTTCACCAGTCACCAGCAGCCTTTCACCCGGCTTTGTCTGTTTGTTTGTTTGTTTGTTTTCTAGATGACGCACTTGTTTGGGGGAGCTGGTGACTGGTAGTTCCATCCTGGTTTTCCCACCCCCTCATCTCCTGGGCTCCCAATGCCAGGCCTGCCTCACTACCGCTGCAAGAGCTGACAACAAGCCTTGCACGGTTCAGTCCAAAGCCTGCCCTACAACCTGACGGGACCCCTGAGAGCATCTCGGAGAGGCCCAATTGGTCAGGGCCATTTCCGCAAACGCTTAGCATGAGACAAGCGGTGTGTGACCTCCAGGTTACCTCCAGCAGCTACTGTTCATGGGCGCGGGACACACACTACCCAGGCCATGCAGTATAGATACAGAATGTTGGTCTACAAGCAGAGAAAAGGAGGAAAATACACAGAAACGCCCTACTTCCAGGCCCACTCCCATCTTCCTCCCCATCTCAGTTCACAGCTTTCACTGTCCCACTGGGAGGTGCATCTAGGCTGGGCAGAAGACTGGACACATCCCAGAGAGTGGTCAGTCCAGAGGGACCCTAAACTATGACGCTTTACATATGGTGGGTGGAGGGGGGGCGGCGCAGGACATGCGAGGCGACCATTTACAGCATGTAGCAAGAGCCTCTAAAACTCAGTATCTGGAGACTGCCTGTTCTGCCTCCCAACAAACTCAGATCTGCTGATGCAGCTAGTTGCTAAACCCTGAAAACGAGGGAGAAAATGAGACTCCAGGGCCATGTGGATTTGTTTCTCCTCGGGCAAACAGAAAGCGTATCTCTCACCTTCTAAAGAGTGATTGCATCCAAGTAGGAACAGCACCCTGTTTTGATCACTGCAGTCCTGAGCCTAGGTCCTGGCAAGTAATAAGGAATGAATGAATGTCTGGAAGACTTACTGAAACAGCCGATGGGAACCTTGAAGCCAATGAAGCTAGTAAAAGAAAGTATTAGTTGTTCAGTTGTGTCAGACTCTTTGCAAACCTATAGACTGTAGCCCGTCAGGCTCCTCTCTCCATTGAATTGTCCCGGCAAGAATCCTAGACTGGGTAGCCATTCCCTTCTCCAGGGTATCCTCCCAACCCAGGGACTGAACCCACGTTTCCCGTATTACAGGCAGTTTCTTTACTGTCTGAGCCTCCAGGGAGTGATGAAGCTAAAGTGTAACTATGTGTAAGGCGGTAGGATATTGGGCACTAAGGGCTACTTGCCACTAACCAAGGTGACACTGGGCTTTTAAAGGGAACACGTGAGTGTATTTATTTCTCAGGCATTATCTCTATTTCTGAGAGAATAGACAAATCTCTTTTTTAATGCCATGTATGAACTCTTCTTTCAGAATCTTGTGCATTCTGATGTACCACAAGAATATTAATGGCAAATAGGGACTTCTCTGCTGGTCCAGTGGTTAACACTTCACCTTCCAATGCAGAGGGTGCAGGTTTGATCCCTGGCCGGGGAGCTAAGATCCCATATGCCCTATGGCCAAGAAACCAGGACATAAACAACATAAGCAATATTGTAACAAATTCAATAAAGACTTTATTAAAAAATATTAATGGCAAATAAATGCTATTTTGGTGAAATCCTTCCATGCCCTTTAGAGACTAGCTTCCAAAACCATTAGCAGACTTAGACTGTCTCTCCCACCCAGGCCCAGAGGCTATGGAGCCCTCACCCTTGACTTTAATCCAGGGGACCCAGATAGCCAAGTCCCAGCTCCTTCTTCCTACACCTTTCCAGCCATGACTGAGGGTTTGGGGGGTGGCGGTGACAGGAAGCCACAGCCCAGAAAAAGGCTCTCCTGAGGACTGCTCACCTGCATTGCTCCCCCCAACCTCCTTGTCCTGCTTCCTGGGGAGAAAAATGGAGTCTGGGCTGAGGTCACTTCCCTGGGGAGGTATGGTCTGTCACAGAAGGGGCCGGCAAGCTGATGGTACTCCCCCGACCTAAGGATGGCAGGAGCTCTGAGCCTTGCTACATAGGGGAAGCAAGTCCTCTACCTGAACGCTCCCTTCTGGCCTTCTAGGAAAAAACAATAACCATTTGAAAAGTCATAAAAACATATATTTAAGAGCACATTTGTTTTTTTCCCTTTTGGCTTAGGGTCCAATATGGCTTGCACAGCACTGTGGGATCCCATTTTTGTCTAAGATTTTGTTATTTTGTTCATCATGGGGGTTTTGCATTTAAAAAAATATATTGCATTAAATATTATTCATCTTGATTACTGAGGGTTGTTGTTTTTTTTTTACACTCCCTTGAATTTTGTGTCCCAAGTGAGTACGTCTCTTCCCTCACTTTAATCCTAGCTATGACAGAGTAACTTCACACTTTTGGTCTTCTCATTAGGTCATAACTGGAACCAAGTCCAAAAAGGAGGAAAATGCAATAGGATAGCAGAAGCAAATACAGTCTACTTGAATCTCCAACTAGGCTTCCCAGGTTGCTCAGTGGTAAAGAATCTGCCTGCCAATGCAGGAGACATAGGTTCCATCCCTGGGTCGGAAAGATCCCCTGGAGGAGGAAATGGCAACCTCCTCCAGTATTCTTCCCCAGAAAATCCCATGGACAGAGGAGTCTGGTAGGCTACAGTCCACAGGGTTGTGAACAGTCAGACATGACTGAAGTGACTGGGCATGCATGAAACTCCTGGCAGCTTTTAGATTTAGAACAAGTAGCCCATTTGAGGGAGAAATAGAGACAAACATGAATTAGGATCAAATGCCTTTATGAACTTTACCTGTATCAACAGGTACGGTTCTCTTGTAAATAGAAATGAGAGTTGTCTTTATCCATTCAACCTGAATTTAAACTTTCTACTTATTGAATGTTATACTAGACCCTGTGTAATAAGGATGTAAAAGACAGAGTTTACAGCCTGGTATGTAGCAACTGATTCTAGCATTCTTGCCTGGAGAATCTCCAAGGACAGAAGAGCCTGGTACAGTTCATGGGGTCACAAAGAGTCAGACACGACTGAGCGATTAAGAATGAGAGAGACAGACAGGGAATAACTGACCTGAATGCAATTCAGTAAATGCTCTAAATATGTGCACAAATAGTTTGGAAGTATAGACATGTTAGCACATGTAAGCACAAGGGTTTTTTTTTGTTTGTTTGTTTGCTTCAGTTTTGGTTTTTGCTGGGTGGGTCTCTCGTGCTGTGGGATTTCAGTTTATGGAGGTGACTGAGCGACACCATGACAAGGTCAATGCCATGGAAAGAAGTTTTTCCTTTTTTAAATTACATTACCCTAGAGAAAGGGGCACACCATGCCATGAAAGGTCCCCGTGGAAGCATCACGTTTGGGTCAGGAGGCAGAAGCAGGAGCAAGAGGCAAATTTAGGCCAGAGACTTTATCTGAGTTTGCACTGGGCAGGGCAGAGTAAACAGCTTGAAAAGTAAAGTGAAAGTGTTAGTTGCTCAGTCACGTCTGACTCTTTGTGACCCCATGGACTGTAGCCTGCCAGGCTCCTTTGTCCATGGAATTTTCCAGGTGAGAATACTGGAGAGTAGCGATTTCCTTCTCCAGGGGATCGTCCTGGCCCAGGACAAACAGCTTGGGACTGGCTGCTCTGAAAAATAAATGGGGGTCTTCAGACTATCAGGGTGTTCTTTCAGTGCCTGGTACCTGACCCTGAGATGACACAGGGCAGGGGAAGTAGTGGCTCTGTGTGTGAGAGTTAGATAAAGCGGGTGGCTGGCTTGCATCTGAGAGGTGTGTCCAAGCTGCTTCTTATCTTTAGGAACTAGCTAGCCCTGGGAGGTCAGTCTGTCTCTAGTCAGCAAGATTTTTAGGATGTCAAAACATCATAAGATACAGAAAATAAAAAACACAATTAATACAGTGGGTGTGGGGGAGGAAAGGGGTTATAAATATTAGACAAAACCATAATTATAAGGCATTAATGGTATGGTTGCCAATATCCATTGGATCATAGACAAAGTAAGAGAATTCCAGAAAAACATCTATTTCTACTTGATTGATTACGCTAAAGCCTTGACTGTATGGATCACAACAAACTGTGGAAAATTCTTAGAGTTGGGAATACCAGACCACCTGACCTGCTTCCTGCAAAACCTGTGTGCAGGTCAAGAAGTAACAGTTAGAACTGGACATGGAACAATGGGCTGGTTCCAAATTGGGAAAGGAGTATGTCAAGGCTGTATACTGTCTCCCTGCTTATTTAACTTATATGCAGAGTACATCATGCGAAATGCAAGCTGGATGAAGCACAAGCTGGAATCAAGATTGCCAGGAGAAATATCAAAAACCTCAGATATGCAGATGACACCACCCTTATGACAGATAGCAAAGAACTAAAGAGCCTCCTGATGAAGGTGAAAGAGGAGAGTGAGAAAGCTGGTTTAAAACTCAACATTCAAAAAATGAAGTCCATGGCATCCTGTCCATCACTTCATGGCAAACAGATAGGAAAACAATGGAAATAGTGAGAGATTTGATTTACTTAGGCTCCAAAATCACTGCAGATGGTGGCAGCAGCCATGAAATTAAAAGACATTTGCTCCTTGGAAGAAAAGCTATGACAAATCTAGACAGCATATTAAAAAGTAGAGACATTACTTTGGCAACAAAGGTCTGTATAGAGAAAAAGGCTATGGTTTTTCCAGTAGTCATGTATGGATGTGAATGTCGGACAATACAGAAAACTGAGCGCTGAAGAATTGATGCTTTTGAACTGCGGTGCTGGAGAAGACTCTTGAGAGTCCCTTGGACTGCAAGGAGATCCAACCAGTCCACCCTAAAAGAAATCAACCCTGAATATTTATTGGAAGGACTGATGCTGAAGCTGAAGCTCCAATACTTTGGCCACCTGATGCAAAGAACTGACTCATTAGAAAAGGCCTTGATGTGGGGAAAGAGAGAAGGCAGGAGAAGGGGACGACAGAGGATGAGATGGTTAGATGGCCTCACCGACTTGATGGACATGAGTTTGAGCAAGCTCCAGGAGTTGATGATAGGGAAGCCTGGCATGCTGCAGTGCATGGGGTTGCAAAGAGTTGGACATGACTGAGGAACTGAAATGACTAAATGGTATGGTGAATTGAGGAGATGGAGTATTTTGTTGTTGGGGGTGGGTGGGATGGGAAGGGTAGAATCATTTCCTCTTTTCCAAATAGTAGGAAACTTTCCACAGAATGTGGCACAGTTTGTAAAACTTGGTGATGGATGTATGTACAGGCTTGTACAGGTTGTTAAAAAATTAAATTTTTCTAATATCTAGCCAGTCATTTACACAAATCTTTATGGGCATCCATAAACCACTTTAGGGGACAGATGGTTTTAGAGCAGAGTAAACAGTTACANTGCTGGGAAAGATTGAGGGCAGGAGGAGAAGGGGACGACAGAGGATGAGATGGTTGGATGGCGTCACTGAGTCAATGGACATGAGTTTGGGTAGACTCCAGGAGTTGGTGATGGACGGCCTGGCATGCTGTGGTTCACGGGGTCGCAAAGAGCTGGACACAACTGAGTGACTGAGCGACTGAACTGAACTGAACTGAATTCCTTCCATTAGACTTTTCCTTAATTTATACATATCTGGCTTCCCTAAATGTATTTGTTCTTCTACAACTTGAGTGGAATGATCTGTATATCTATTTTCCTTCCTTGTCTAGTACAGAAAATATTTAAGGTTTTTAGTTTGCTTCGAGGTAAGGTTTTGGCCGGATAATTTTTTTAAATTATTATATGCCCTTCTGGTTGTCATTATTGTCAAATAATTCCATAACATCTCCTTTAATTTCTTTGACTGAAAAGGTTTCTAAAGGATGTTTTTATTTATTTGCTTTTTGAGGCCAACTGGTGGGGCTTTGAGAATATACATTTATTATTCGTTTCTGATTTTACTATATTTGGGTCAGAGAATATGGGTCTGTACTGCTTCTTTATCTAGAACTCAAGGTTTTGTCTGTAACCTATTTTGAGAGCTCTTTAGAAATATATGACAAACTATTAAAAAGTTTGCAAATTTGACCCAGCAATTCCAAACCAAAGATTTATGCTATGAGCATAATTGAAACAATTCACAAAAATGAATATACAATGATATTTATCAAAATGCCATTTATTATAACAAATTTGGAGATTTTCTAAATTTCTAAATTAGGAGACTAAAGTATAATATGATACATTCATATTTTATTATGTTTGTATTTTCATTTCTATTATCTTTCCTACTTTATTTTTTCAGCTTTTTGAGGTATGAGTGACACGACTGTATTTTAAGTGTACTGTACGACACAAAGATTTGATACACTCATACATTGCGGAGGGAGTCCCACCATCAAGTTAATTAACTTTGTTCTTTTGCCCACTGAACATTCACAAGATAATTTGTGTTCTTCCAATCAACCAATCGGTGACAGCCTCGCTGCAACACCCCGCACTTCGGAAAGTCAGCAAATCACAGAGCGCCCCTCAGCTGCTGAAACTGAGCCAATCAGTGACAGCCAGAATGTGTCAGCACATCAGCTCACAGTCATTGCCGAGTGTGTTTTGTCAGTAATGGATGTTCAGTGGACAAAAGAGCAAACTAAGCTGGATGTGACCCCTGTAGAAACCATCTTACCATGTAAATGAAACGCAGATTTACTGTAAATGAAAGGGAATGCAGAACTTCCACAGGTGAAACACAGTGTGAATGAGACACAAGACTTACACAAGCAACTGACAAATGGCCCAAGACGGCTGACCCGGCCAGGCTTGCAGAGACCAGCCGGCCATCGCTGGACAGACAGGCAGAGCGGGCAAAGAGCACAAGGCTTTCTTCAGTAACAGTAGCTTCTGTTTTTGTCGAAAGAATTTCCAGTTGGGTATCTTCATCCTTTTGGTGGTTTCATTAGCATCATGGGTTAGAGCATAGACTCAGTGAGCTGATAGAGATAGACGTGCAGCCCAGATATGCTTCATCTGTCTTTTTAAGCAGACTTTTTCCTCTACATTCTGTCGCTCTTCCACAGAGGGTGCCTGTGGACAGTGTGCTCAACAGCCAAAAACGGCACGTGAAGTTTAACCCACGGTTTAGCATGCCTAGTGCTATGGGCCTCTGTGATTTATGGCTGTGGCGTTCCATGGGATTTGCCCATCTCAGAAGCAAGCTATTTCATCAGTGAACCACGCTTTTCCATTATATGCTAGTCATATCAAAAAGACACCAGTGAGCTAACTGCTTAGGCTGAACAGTAAGTTGGTCTCTCTGAGTTTAATGGGTGGGCAGCCCCCTGTTTCTGAATTTGGCTAAGGCATCAGGAACCAGGCTTCGGCCCTGGTTAGAGGGACCATCTTCATATCATTGCAGAACTTGCTGAATATTCTAGTTCAGATGGTTCAGGACCCAGTGCAAGGTAGGAATGTCAGGTGGCAGAGTTATTTTCCTTTCAGTGACCATCCCGTTTTTCCAGAATGGGCTAGTTTCAGGCTGGACAACAGAAGGAAGTCCTTGTAGACTTGGCTGATGAGAAGGTAGAGCCCCATTTCCACAGTCTCCAACCTGTTGTGAGATTGAACCGTGACACCTGTGAGTCCACGGGTCTGAAGGAGGTAGGAGGAGGCCTCCAGCACAGGGCTTGCTTCCTGATGACTGGATCACTTTCCAGGGCTTCTTGCCGCAGGTGCCCCCTCCCCAAGTGTGGTTGCTTATCTGGTATATGAGGCTGTAGTGAAATTCCTGTGTGTAGAGAGTGTTGTTTCCAAAATAGGCCAATCAGAAGTTCCTATGGCTGCTAGCCACACAGGAAGCCCCCAGGAAGGTCCCATGCCCATTTCTTCTTTTCTTTTTTCCCCTCTTATACAGCTCTTTTGACGTTTAGTTGACATACCAAAAGCTTCACATGTTTACTATATACATTTTGATGAATTTGGGCATATACAGAAAAACACAATTACAGTCGAAACTCCAGCTGAGGGAGACTAAATATCCTAGTTCCTCCTTTCTCCCCCTTTCCCCAGTTGCTGACCAGAAGCCAGATGACAGGGGAACCCAGATGAAGGAGTCCATAGAGGTCAGCCTCTCAGGGCACAGAGATGAGCAGAGATCAGAGGCTGAATTTTCCCTTCTTCCTGGAGAGTATCCCCTACCTCCTGAAAAAAAGTATCGGCCCATCCAAGCCCGCATACCAAGCATCCCACTGATTCAGCCACTCTTATGATATCTTTCAGGCACTACAGGAAAACAGCACACAAGCTGACCTGCATAAGCCTCAAAAGGACACAAAAGGACTCCAAACACCGTGCCTCCCTCAGCCTACAGTCTCCTGAGTTGGTGGATGGCGTTATCTGGCACCCTGAACTGTATAACACCTTGTATGAGAACATTGCATTTTGTTTGACCCTGGGAGAAGCCATTGTTTCCAAGAAGCAATCTTGGGTAACTCTGGGATTACAGACCATCCACCCTTAGTATTCGCTGTTTTAGAAGCCACCAATAGGGGACACCACTTCAAATGTGTTCAATAGGCAGGTCCATTCACTGTGCATCCAGAAAGTTCACACTAATTACAAAGGCTGCAAGAAAATGAGAAGTGTGTTTCAGACAAAACAAAACAACACACATATGCTTTAGCAAATTCAGGAATATTAAAAGTCTTGCCCATGAGAGGAGCAGGGGACCAAATCCCAGAACCTCATTCATATGACTGCTGGAACTGTACATTTAAATCCAGGTTTATTAGCCATGGGTTTTCCTGTGTTTGTACCACAGAAACAGCTAAATCCATTCCAGATTTTTGCATCAGCTCATCAGGCTGGATGCCTTTCTGAGCAGCAGTGGCAGCCCCTAATCTCCCTACCACCCTGTAATTATATTCCTTTCCCCGCTTTCAGTCATGAAGCATGAGCATGCTCTTGAATTTTCCTGAGCTCCACAGAGGCAGGCCTCCTTTTCACCAGTCACCAGCAGCCTTTCACCCGGCTTTGTTTGTTTGTTTGTTTGTTTGTTTTCTAGATGACGCACTTGTTTGGGGGAGCTGGTGACTGGTAGTTCCATCCTGGTTTTCCCACCCCCTCATCTCCTGGGCTCCCAATGCCAGGCCTGCCTCACTACCGCTGCAAGAGCTGACAACAAGCCTTGCACGGTTCAGTCCAAAGCCTGCCCTACAACCTGACGGGACCCCTGAGAGCATCTCGGAGAGGCCCAATTGGTCAGGGCCATTTCCGCAAACGCTTAGCATGAGACAAGCGGTGTGTGACCTCCAGGTTACCTCCAGCAGCTACTGTTCATGGGCGCGGGACACACACTACCCAGGCCATGCAGTATAGATACAGAATGTTGGTCTACAAGCAGAGAAAAGGAGGAAAATACACAGAAACGCCCTACTTCCAGGCCCACTCCCATCTTCCTCCCCATCTCAGTTCACAGCTTTCACTGTCCCACTGGGAGGTGCATCTAGGCTGGGCAGAAGACTGGACACATCCCAGAGAGTGGTCAGTCCAGAGGGACCCTAAACTATGACGCTTTACATATGGTGGGTGGAGGGGGGGCGGCGCAGGACATGCGAGGCGACCATTTACAGCATGTAGCAAGAGCCTCTAAAACTCAGTATCTGGAGACTGCCTGTTCTGCCTCCCAACAAACTCAGATCTGCTGATGCAGCTAGTTGCTAAACCCTGAAAACGAGGGAGAAAATGAGACTCCAGGGCCATGTGGATTTGTTTCTCCTCGGGCAAACAGAAAGCGTATCTCTCACCTTCTAAAGAGTGATTGCATCCAAGTAGGAACAGCACCCTGTTTTGATCACTGCAGTCCTGAGCCTAGGTCCTGGCAAGTAATAAGGAATGAATGAATGTCTGGAAGACTTACTGAAACAGCCGATGGGAACCTTGAAGCCAATGAAGCTAGTAAAAGAAAGTATTAGTTGTTCAGTTGTGTCAGACTCTTTGCAAACCTATAGACTGTAGCCCGTCAGGCTCCTCTCTCCATTGAATTGTCCCGGCAAGAATCCTAGACTGGGTAGCCATTCCCTTCTCCAGGGTATCCTCCCAACCCAGGGACTGAACCCACGTTTCCCATATTACAGGCAGTTTCTTTACTGTCTGAGCCTCCAGGGAGTGATGAAGCTAAAGTGTAACTATGTGTAAGGCGGTAGGATATTGGGCACTAAGGGCTACTTGCCACTAACCAAGGTGACACTGGGCTTTTAAAGGGAACACGTGAGTGTATTTATTTCTCAGGCATTATCTCTATTTCTGAGAGAATAGACAAATCTCTTTTTTAATGCCATGTATGAACTCTTCTTTCAGAATCTTGTGCATTCTGATGTACCACAAGAATATTAATGGCAAATAGGGACTTCTCTGCTGGTCCAGTGGTTAACACTTCACCTTCCAATGCAGAGGGTGCAGGTTTGATCCCTGGCCGGGGAGCTAAGATCCCATATGCCCTATGGCCAAGAAACCAGGACATAAACAACATAAGCAATATTGTA
>SJYX01001654.1:119774-164435 GCA_006410675.1 Oreotragus oreotragus | reverse complement strand
ATCTCTGGTTCCTCTGCCTTTTCTAAAACCAGTTTGAACATCAGGAAGTTCATGGTTCATGTATTGCTGAAGCCTGGCTTGGAGAATTTTGAGCATTACTTTACTAGCGTGTGAGATGAGAGCAATTGTGCGGTAGTTTGAGCATTCTTTGGCATTTCCTTTCTTTGGGATTGGAATGAAAACTGACCTTTTCCAGTCCTGTGTCCACTGCTGAGTTTTCTAAATTTGCTGGCATATTGAGTGCAGCACTTTCACAGCATCTTTCAGTATTTGAAATAGCTCAACTGAAATTCCATCATCTCCACTAGCTTTTTCATAGTGATGCTTTCTAAGGCCCACTTGACTTCACATTCCAGGATGTCTGGATCTAGGTGAGTGATCACACCATCATGATGACCTTGCTTGTGAAGCTATTTTTTGTACAGTTCTGTGTATTCTTGCCACCTCTTAATATCTTCGCCATCTGTTAGGTCCATACAATTTCTGTCCTTTATGGAGCCCACTTTTGCATGAAATATTCCCTTGGTATCTCTGATTTTCTTGAAGAGATCTCTGCTGCTGCTACTGCTGCTAAGTCACTTCAGTTGTGTCCGACTCTGTGTGACCCCATAGATGGCAGCTCACTAGGCTCCCCCGTCCCTGGCATTCTCCAGGAAAGAACACTGGAGTGGGTTGCCATTTCCTTCTCCAATGCATGAAAGTGAAAAGGGAAAGTGAAGTCTCTCAGTCGTGCCTGACTCTTAGCAACCACATGGACTGCAGCCCACTGGGCTCCTCCATCCATAGGATTTTCCAGGCAAGAGTACTGGAGAGTGGTGCCATTGCCTTCTTGGGAAGATTTCTCTAGTCTTTCCCATTCTGTTGTTTTCTCCTATTTCTTTGCATTGATCGCTGAAGACGGCTTTCTTATATCTTCTTGCTATTCTTTGGAACTCTGCATTCAGATGCTTATATCTTTCCTTTTCTCCTTTGCTTTTCGCTTCTCTTCTTTTCACAGCTATTTGTAAAGCCTCCTCAGACACCTTGCTTTTTTGCATTTCTTTTCCATGGGGATGGTCTTGATCCCTGTCTCCTGTACAAAGTAATGAACCTCCATCCATAGTTCATCACGTACTCTATCTATCAGATCTAGTCCCTTAAATCTATTTCTCACTTCCACTGTATAATCATAAGGGATTTGACTTAGGTCATACTTGAATGGTCTAGTGGTTTTCTTCACTTTCTTCAATTTAAGTCTGAATCTGACAATAAGGAGTCCATGATCTGAGCCACAGTCAGCTCCCAGTCTTGTTTTTGCTGACTGTATAGAGTTTCTCCATCTCCGGCTGCAAAGAATATAATCAATCGGATTTCAGTGTTGACCATCTGGTGACATCCATGTGTAGAGTCTTCTCTTGTGTTCTTGGAAGAGGGTGTTTCCTATGACCAGTGTGTTCTCTTGGCAAAACTCTATTAGCCTTTGCCCTGTCTCATTCTGTACTCCAAGGCCAAATTTGCCTGTTAATCCAGGTTTTCTTGACTTCATACTTTTGCATTCTAGTCCCCTATAATGAAAAGGACACCTTTTTTGGGTGTTAGTTCTAAAAGGTCTTGTAGGTCTTCATAGAACCATTCAACTTCAGCTTCTTCAGCGTTACTGGTTGGGGTATAAGCTTGGATTACTGTGATATGGAATGGTTTGACTTGGAAACAAACAGAGATCATTCTATTGTTTTTGAGATTGCATCCAAGTACTGCATTTTGGACTCTTTTGTTTTTATAGTAGTGTGTGTGTGTGTGTGTGTGTGTTTAACAGATACACACTACTATACATAAAATAGACAAGCAACAAAGATTTACTGTATAGCATAGGAAACTGGTAACTCAGATGGTAAACAATTTGCCTGCAAGCAAGAGAGCCAGGGCAGATACCTGCCTTGGGAAGATTCCTTGGAGAAGGGAATGGCTACCCACTCTCAGTATTCTTCCCATGGACAGAAAAGCCTGTCAGGCCACAGTCCCTGGAGCTGCAAAAAGGCAGACAAGACTCAGTGACTTACATTTCACACTATAAAGAACTATATTCATTATCTTACAATAAAATATAATGGAAAATAATCTGAAATACATCCACACACACACATGTGAATCACTTTGCTATAAACCTGAAAGTAACATAATACTATAAATCAACTGTACTTCAATTTAAAATAAAGGAGTCGAGTTACACTGTGCCCCAGTATAATTTATATACCTCTTTCACATATAATGCCACATCCTTTGATATTCCAGGTTTTGAAGCTGTGAGAGGGTGTCAGAAAATGGAATGTGAGCTAAGTGAGCTCCTGCTCACACAACTAAAGGGCACTGCCTAGTGTAAAACAGAACATCTCCCTAAATTATGAGATGATGCGTCCTTTTTCTTCCTCCCCAAAACCAAAACAATGTTTTCTACTTAAAAACACTGACATCAGAGAATTGTTTGGAGATAAAAACTTTCACTTTTAGCTATGTGCCTTGCTGCATTATCACCTGATTGTAAGTCATTTCCTCTGCATCCATTTTAGGGAAGATGGGTGGATCAGAAAACAAAAATACATGATAGCACTGGGCTTTCATCAGATAAGGTTAAGGGAATTTTCTGAAGGACTCAGTACTCTTCTGAACCAAGCCCACTGCAAGACTTGGCCACCAGTTGAACTCCTGTGCAAGTAGAAGTTATTCAAAAGGTATGCTGAGCGTTGTCAAAAGTTTTGTCAAGGCACTGCATTTGTAGTGAGCATTGGGACTTACCACACTGACAACAGAACCCTCTGTTTGGTAGCTAGCTATGTTGCTAAAGAATGTTGACATTTTAAAATCTCAAAACTTCAAATGTCAAAAATCAAAAATGAATTATTTCAAGTAAAAGGAACACTACTGAAATAAATTGCTTTCAAAAATGACTGCCTTGAGGAAAAAACATACATTTAGTAATATACTGAATGATATATTTCTTTTAAAATATACTATTGTTCTATTGTCATGATACTTAAAATACAACCACATCTTTGACACAACAATTCCATGTCCACAATCATAAATGTTGGAATTATACAAATGCACATAGGTTTTGGTATATCTGAAATGCAGAAAAAAAAAAAAAAACTAAACATCTATGTGTGGGGAAGTGATTTAATAAGGTTAAGCACATTTGTTCTATGTAATACTACATAGCTGTCTAAGTAAAGGCTGCTGTCCCATTCTCACAGGGAACGAGCTTCTGTAAGTAATGGAAAAAATTAGGTTACTGTGTGTGTGTATGAGTGAAAGAGAGAGACAGAAAATAAGAGAATAGCCCAGAACTTTGCTAAACCTAGAGCCTCTATCCACATGCAGCTATTGAGCACTTAAGAAGTAACTGGTCAGAATGGAGATGTCCTCTAAATGGAAAATAACTGTGAAGACTTATAATGAAGGGGAAAAAAACCATAAGAAAAAAACAAAAACACTGCATTTCTACTGGACAATGCTGACCTAGGATTATTCCTGGGGAGTGGGACTGTGGAAAATTTTTGATGGAGAGGACACTAGATAGGCATTTCCACTTTTAATTATTTTCAGAAAGCACTTAATTTAAAATTTTAAAAATCAGAGTAGGAATCCAAGCAAACTTTATAGTTTAGTTAATATTATGTGTCAGTCTTAATTTCTTACTTTTCACAAATGGTACCATGTTTATGTAAGCTGTTAACCAAAAAAACAAAAAGCAAAAATCTGCTGAACACAGGAACTCTGTACTATCATTGCAATTTTTCTGCAAATCTCAAATTATTTCAAAATAAAAATCTTAAAAAAAAAAAACCAATGAGTGAAACAAGCATTCTAACAAGATATATCTTCTGCTTAGAGATTCTTACTTGGAGTCTCAGAGTACTTACTGTAAAGTAACTCACCTACCCACAGTTCCTTTAAACACCTTTGCTTGAAACAAGGCAGCTAGGATTACTAAATACCATATTCCTTAGCTCCCACCTGAAATTCCATCAGTTCAGAAAACTCCCTTCTCCCTTGGTGATTAGCAGCTGTCTGGCTGCTGCTTAGGTACCAGGAATTTTTGCTGGAGTAGGAGGCTTGCTCAGAGAACAGGAAAGGTGCCACCTCTCCAAGGACTTCACTGAGGCCTGAGCAGCTAGAAGTTTTCAAAGCCCCTTCACTTGCTCCTTGCTCCCTCATCAGCTCCTTGCTTCAGGCCTCAGACTAAACCAACACTAAGGTCAAGGTCAAGAGATTTTTGCTAAGATCTCATTGTGAACTTTGAGATTAAAAAATTGAATCAAAAGTCAATATTATTAGTATAACAACCTTCACCTATATTTATACAGGTGTTGAGGTGAAGTCAGGTGAAGTCACTCAGTCGTGTCCGACTCTTTGTGACCCCGTGGATTGTAATCTACTAGGCTTCTCCGTCCATGGGATTCTCCAGGCAAGAATACTGGAGTGCATTGCCATTTCCTTCTCCAGGGGATCTTCCCGACCCAGGGATTGAACCCGGGTCTCCTGCATTGGAGGCAAACGCGTTAACCTCTGAACCACCAGGGAAGCGTTTCCAGAAGAAGAACTAAACTCAGCATGCAAATGAGTAGGAATGGCAGGTAAAACTGGATAACAAAATTTAAAACAGATTTGATATAGATACATAGGTATACGGTTATTTCAGAACTGGCCAAATGAAGATAAATTTAAACACTGCATTGGAGTGTAAAATAATTTCATTTTATGAAGTAGGTTTAAAATGTATGAAATGTAGACATTACAAAAGACAACATGTCAGATTGTCATAAGGCATCTTGTTAAGGACAGACTATAAAGCTATAATAAAATATTTTCCAAAGGTGACCCACCCACAAAACAATTATATTAAAAATAATGTGGGTATTTAAACAGAAATTCTACCACCACAACCACACCTGCATAGCTTAAGTAATTTTTTTAAACATCACTACTTTCTCTGGAAAAAGAGTCACACCATAAGCAGAAGGAGCTTGACTAACAATTACAAAAGAAAACTGCTACTATGTAAATGAGTGACCTTTAAAATTACAGGCAATACAACTGAAAAAAGATGTCGAGGATCTAGAATCTTGAAAGTCACAATTTTAACACATTCTCTACTGCACAGCTTTTCCACTGAAAACTGGCTAAACTCTAAGCTCCCTTAAGCTTGAGAACTCTCCAACCCAATGTCCCACCTGCCTCTCCTTTTCCCCCTTCCAGCTGAGTTCCAGAAAAGAATGATGAAAATCATTAAAATTACAGATCTAGGGCATCTCTCGGGGAAGGCAATGGCACCCCACCCCAGTACTCTTGCCTGGAAAATCCCATGGACGGAGTAGCCTGGCGGGCTGCAGTCCATGGGGTCGCTAACAGTCAGACAGACTGAGCGACTTCACTTTCACTTTTCTCTTTCATGCATTTTAGAAGGAAATGGCAACCCACTCCAGTATTCTTGCCTGGAGAATCCCAGGGATGGGGGAGCCTGGTGGGCTGCCGTCTATGGGGTCACACAGAGTCGGACACGACTGAAGTGACTTAGCAGCAGCAGCAGGGCATCTCTACTTACCTCTGGAAAGACTTTCTCAGTAGAAATCTGGGGACAAAATTAATTTGTATTCAGTTAAAAAAATTCAAACTTATGTGAATATTAAATATAAATGAAAATAAGCATAAGGGGATGTTCCCAAATAAACGAATGACAAGTCAAACCACTTGGAATTTCTGCCTTGGGAATTCTAACACTAAAAGTGATAGGTAGGTAAAACATGGCAGGATCTTAAATTTTCAGTATGAAAAGATCAGGGAGCCTCTTTGGGCCCTGTGGGTGTCTGTGGCAGAGATCTAGGAAAATTTCTAAGGAACTTCTAAGAGAAAAATCACACATTCAATCTTTCTATGTTATTTTTAATTAAGTTACCATTTGTCATCACCCATACACTTTGGGGGTTCCTTGATAGTTTGTTACCTTTCTGCCTCTTCCTCATTACAAATCACTGATACAGAGTTGATCCTACCCTGAAAACCAGGGTCCCAATACCTGCTGGAACCACTCTTGACACATCTAGAATGATGCTACACACTACCGCTGGCTGTGACCCTGAACTTATCCAAAGTCTTCATTTCTTTCTATGACGAGGAGGGTGGACAAAAAAACATTGTGATCATACGTAAATCAATTTATTACAAAAATATGGGAAAATGATTAAAACAGTTATAGAAGCCCATAAAAGGAAAAAGTGAAACTCTTTTGACTATTTAACCCTGTGAAATAACTATATTTAGAATATTCTTCTGGAATATTTTACAGTAAAAGAAAAAAATTATACTACTCTAGAACCTCTTTCTTTTTATTAGCAACATAGATTTCTCCTTTGACAAGTAACACAAGCTCTCTGAAACTACGGATTTTGTCTGTTTCCTTCACTGCTATATTTCTAGGAACTAAAACACTGTCTGGCACAAAGTAGGTGCCAAAAAATGTTCACTGAATGAATGAATGAAATCCTCCTTCCTGTCAGATCAGTCAGAAGTTCCATGAGGTCAGGGATGTGTCTATTTGGTCTCTGTGATCCCAGCACCACAGTATCTGACACAAGGTAAGCACTTAGTATCTGTTGAACTAGCAAAACAACTCAATGATGAAACCACCTAAATTTTTTTTTTTAACTGTTCCAGTGGGTTAGCAATACCACCTAACCAGCTATTCCCCAATTCATGGGGAACAGTAAGTGCCCCCATTTCTCTCACACTGTTGCAACAGTTGTTCTTATACATATATCCTTGTTTAAAGATTTTTTTAGGATAAGAATCCCTTTTGTGGGGCAATCATTGACCTGGTTTAAACGTGTTTTCAACCCTCTACCCTTTAGAATTTCATAAATTAAAAACACTTAAGATTAATTTTTCAACTTGTTTAAAAGCCACTGCCTGGAACTCTGCAAAATGATCTCCCTTTCAAATCTCCAGTAGAAAACCAGTGCTTCCCAATCCTATCTAGATGCAGCCTGAACTCTGTAACAAATGGGCTGTCAGCATCCTCGGTGGCCAGCATCTCCTGCATGCAACACAGTAGCACTTTAGTCATCACCCAGAGAAGACCGTTTCAGGCAGGCCTCTACTGTTGGTTCATCCAGCAGAAAGGAGAAAGACAGGAGGGTAATAGACTTCCAGGGCCTGAGCTGGAAGAAGACGCTGAGAAACTAAGAGCTGGACAAGACCAGAAACAAAGGATTAAGAGTATTGTTGAGTTCCCCACAAGTGAAGATATAGAGCTCTATCTGAACTCTCCAATGGAAGTTTTTCCAGAAATTTACCTTTCTGCTTGCTTAATTTTTTCACTCCAAAGATATTAAGTAAATCTCTATTATGTGTCACAGTTGTGCCATAACTGGGGAGGGAAAAAACAGGCAAGATGGACCTACTCTCCACCATCTTGGCACTGAAGCTTAAGGACCATTGTCGAGGTACGAAGGGATCTGACTCTGACAAATAAAGACGGCTAGAGACCTTCACCTACTTTCCACCAGGGAACAGAATTTGTGTCCTACTCACTGCTTCTTCTTTTATGAAAAACACTGCTCCATTTCTCTCCATGAATGGAGAAGTCGGTTAGAGATCTTCCCCTTTGAGTACACCCCAAGCAAAACTGGTCAACACACACTGAGCGTACTTCCTTTTTCTCCAGGAGCATCTGCCACACCACAGGCCTTGCTGGGCCATCTTCTTAACTGAGGCCAAGGAGAGCTGGGCCTTGGCACTTACTGTTGCAGAGTCAACATTCAAAGAAGTATAAACCTTGAGGCTATTAGGGAATCAAGACCATCTAGTCCTACCCCAGTAGTTTCCTAACCTGTTCTGTATATCACGGAGTTCTTTGAGAATCAGTGACCCCTTTTGCTTCCTGTATTGAAAAAGACACACATGTATCTCAGCACATAATTTCCCCTGTATTTTCAGGAGTTTCATGGGCACACCATGTAATCGAATATCTAGAATTCCTGAGATCCCATATTAAGAATTCTTACTCTCTATAAAAGCCCACTTGAGCTCTAATGTCCCAGTTAGCAGTCTCTGAGTTGGGTGGATGGAACTTAGGCAATGGAGTGCCTGTGTATTACCACACAGGTCCCAGCTCAATCCTCAAGTGAGCTAGTTATCGTTAAAATATGGAAAAACTCTGCTTGGTGGCCAAGGACAGAATTTCTCAAATCAGTCAGCTGAGCCATCTCATGTTTTCAAAGAAGACAACACCAAGCCCCAAAATGAAGTGGTTGAATCTGGTGGTGTTGAAAGGTGACAGCAGCCCAGAGGTTGTTAGGATTGCTGCCCTCTGTTGACGGAGCAGTAATACTCGTAGGGATCCTCCACTTCATATACGTTTTCCTCAATGATATAGATGTTTTCTTCTGGGTGCATCCCCTCTGCTGCTGTATTTGCCAACCCTGAAGGAGAAAGGTTGGCCAAACTGATGAGGCTGTGGAAATAAAGTATTGCAGTTGAGTTAAGCATTTTCTGGACAACATGTAATAGAATTGAGAGAACGGGCTTTGCTGAAGAGTTAGCAACCAAGGCAGTATACAATCCTCGATCAGGTCCTGACTAGGAAGGGAAAACATAAAATAGCAATGAAATAATCTGGGGACTATTCTGTACAAATTCAAATTAATCTGAAATTTCTTAGGTATAAAGTGGAATTGTGTTATCTAAGAGAATATACTTGTTCTGAGCAAGTGCAGACTAAAGTGTTTATGTGAAGTGTCAAGACGTGTGAAACACCTGTACAAATTGTTCAGAAAAAAAAAAACAAAACTGTATATGTAAAGAGAGAAACAAAGTAAATGTGACAAAATATCAAATAACATGTTCTAATTGCTCTGTTATTTCAATTATTATGTGGGTTTAAACAATTTCAAAAAGTAAAAGGAATGTGTTATGGATGCTGTGAGACTTGAGTTTGAATTCTACCTCTGTTGCTTACCATCCATATGATCTAGGCTAAGTCGGATTTGCCTTTCTCATTTATTCATTCAAGAACTATTTAGTGTGTTACGCACTGAGCCCATGCATCAAGAGAAACAACAGTGAACAAAACACGAAAAGCTCCTGGAGGCTGTATATCAGTAAACTTATGGTGTTAGGGTCCTCACCTATACAATGGGAATAAGTACTCTTCTCTCACAGGGCTGGACTTCCCTGGTGGCTTAGATGGTAAAGCGTCTGCCTACAATGCAGGAGACCTGGGTTCGAGCCCTGGGTTGGGAAGATCCCCTGGAGAAGGAAATGGCAATCCGCTCTAGTACTGTTGCCTGGAAAATTCCATCTACAGAGGAGCCTGGTACGCTACAGTCTATGGGGTTGCAAAGAGTCAGACACGACTGAGCGACTTCACTCANCAATGCAGGAGACCTGGGTTCGAGCCCTGGGTTGGGAAGATCCCCTGGAGAAGGAAATGGCAATCCGCTCTAGTACTGTTGCCTGGAAAATTCCATCTACAGAGGAGCCTGGTACGCTACAGTCTATGGGGTTGCAAAGAGTCAGACACGACTGAGCGACTTCACTCACTCACTCTTCTCTCACAGGGCTGCTGTAAGGAACATTTATCCATTCAATCCTCAAATATTTATGAAGTGTATACTAAGAATCAGGTGTGCACTAGGGGATACAGTTGTTAATGTGGCTGATAAGTTTCTAATTTTCTATGGAGTTTCCATTTATAGGTAGAGATAAAACATTAACTCAATAATTTCATAAAGAATGAACTAGTAGTACACGTAAATATTACCTATTGATATTACAACATTTCAGGTTTCAGCTCCAATAAATACTGGTTATAGATCATATAAAGCCACGATGATTAGATGTTCTATTATTTGACTTTTTTACTGCAGACTATTTTGTCTCCATAACTATACCATCTAGTGTGTGTGAATGCTAAGTCACTTCAGTCATGTCCAACTCCTTATGATCCTAGGGACTGCAGCTTTTCAGGCTCCTCTGTCCATGGGATTCTCCAGGCAAGAGTGGGTTGCCATGCCCTCTTCCAGGGAGTGAATCTGCATCTCTTATGTCTCCTCACTGGCAGGCTGGTTCTTCACCACTAGCACCACCTAGACTTAGTCTAAAATTATTAGTGGTTCAGATAGTATTCAGTGGACAGAATCATTTTTTTCTTAAAATATATTTCACTCTGCCCATGTCCCAAAGGTCACAGAAACCCAGTAAAAGGTATATAAGCTTNTGGTTCTTCACCACTAGCACCACCTAGACTTAGTCTAAAATTATTAGTGGTTCAGATAGTATTCAGTGGACAGAATCATTTTTTTCTTAAAATATATTTCACTCTGCCCATGTCCCAAAGGTCACAGAAACCCAGTAAAAGGTATATAAGCTTTGTGTGTGTGTAGTTAAGTGGAATTAGGAATGGAGACTAATTCTGCAATATGACAGGCAAGCAGTTTTCAACTCTGTTTGCACATTACAATTACCTAGAAACTTTTTTAAAGAATAAGGGCTTCCCTGGTGGCTCAGATAGTAAAGAATCCGCCTGCAATGCAAGAGACCCGAGTCGGAAAGATCCCCTGGAGAAGGGAATGGCCACCCACTCCAGTATTCCTTCCTGGAGAGTCCCTTGGACAGAGGAGCCTGGCGGGCTACAGTTCGTGGGGTCACAAAGAGTCAGACACAACTGAGCAAACAACTCTTTCACTTTTTCACTATGATGAGACCTCGTCCCCAAAGATTCTGACTCATTTTCTCTGGGGTAGACAAATATGTTTAAGTGCCCTAGGTGATTCTACCAGGCAATCAGAGTTCAGGAGAACTAGGCTGGGTTATGAAAAGCTCTGAGAGTAGACTCTGAGCTTCTCGTTCACTTCTGTAACCAATGGCCACCTAGAGCCTGGGTAGAGTAGGTGCTCAATCAGCTGAAGGGTCACCGAAAATCCCCACCTTCTCCTACCCTACTCTTGATTCTTACCTTGAATTTTGTATCTTCTCTTTTCTATCAGAATACCCTAAGTAGAAAGGCAAAGAAAAGTCCATTTAAAATGCTTTAATAAAATAAATGAGATAAAAAACAAAACGGGCTAACTGGAGGCAAAGATTGTTTAGGGAAATCTGGTCCACCGGTTAAGACTGAATTACATCAAACCACTGATATATGTCTTGGTTTATTACATAAACTGTGGTAGAAACTAATAAAGATGTTTTTCATATTTAACAAATATAGGGAGTTCAGTTCAGTTCAGTAGCTCAGTCGTGTCTGACTCTTTGCGACCCCATGAATCGCAGCACACCAGGCCTCCCTGTCCATCACCATCTCCCGGAGTTCACTCAGACTCACGTCCATCGAGTCCGTGATGCCATCCAGCCATCTCATCCTCTGTCGTCCCCTTCTCCTCCTGCCCCCAATCCCTCCCAGCATCAGAGTCTTTTCCAATGAGTCAACTCTTCGCATGAGGTGGCCAAAGTACTGGAGTTTNTCTGTTCCTTTCAAAACCTTCTGTGAAGGACTGGGACTGGTTATCTGGGGGAAACGTGGGGAGGTGGGTCACGAGCTAGACCTGTCTGCGGCAACCCCTTGGGAGCCGGCACGTCCGGCAGAGTCACCACAAGTCTATGATCTCCTGTATCCGTTCAGGTTTCTATGCTCAGGATGCTCCGCATCACTAATAACCACTGTCTGGACCATTTCTGTGTTGCAGTGTGGAACTTGCTGCCTGTCTCCCATGTGACTCATCCACTTCACTTCTATCCATATGCCCCACTCCAGGGCCAGCCAGTGGATGGGAGAGACGCCTCATCCACGTGATTTCTGCTTTAGTGACCTCATCCTCAGTATTTCTGGAATGTGAAACTGGTGCTCTGATTGGCAGTCCCACCTCTAGGGACGTGGCGATTCATGGCTTTAATAGGAAAACTGCCGAATGTGCCTTTCTGAATACAGGTACCAATTTCATGTTAATCAGAAGTATTCCCCAAGATTTTTTCGTGTGGGGGGAGGATGAAGTTAAACAGAGCTCGATAATATTGAGAAATAACAAATTACATAGAGAACTAGTAAACTGTAGGTTAACTTGACTAATATTTGTTGTATGAGTACTGCATGCAAAATGACAAAGGGAATAAAATATGAAAGAAGGAAATCCTTGTTGCTTTGCTTTCAGTGTGGTTATAGAGAGTAAATAAAAGATAAGATACTTAAATTATCATGACTGTTTATATATGTTCACTGCTGAGCCAAACAGTGGCAAGATAATTACCACCTACAGGTGGCATTTAAGAGATCTGGGCTTTAAAGAACTGGAGCCACTCATTCCTGATCTGGAGCATGGATCCTGTCTTCTTTCTTGAGTAACTTCTGGAATCTTCTTTTCCTCCTTAGCAATGGAAACCTTCCCAGTGACGTGCCTTCGCGTAGATCTATCTTCATACATGGCGCTGGGCGTCGGGTGGGCCCATCAGTCTGGAAACTCGTCCTCTCCTTCCTTCAGAGCAGCCGGCTCTTTTCCAAGGATGTAATTGCTCTCCTTATCTCTGCGAATAGTGCTTGGGGCTTCTGATGCTTTCTTTTGCTATTTGCGTTGCCTCTGTTTCCTTTCAGCTTGATTTGTCTGGTTGTTTTCATCTCTCTTATGTCAGAAGCTTCTTCCAAATATCTGGTCACTTGCGGATCTTTGACCATATCACGAGGGCTTTCTAATTTCTCGGATGCGTCTAAGAGCTGCGCCTGGCAGGGGCTCTGCAGGCTAACAGGCTCGCCTGCCCTGGAGCGCGTCCCTGAGCACTGAGGCTGTGCGTCTCGCTGCTCTGCTAAGGCTGCCGGCACACCTTCTGATCTGTGTTTCCTAAAAATGTGTTGCCGTCTCTCATTCTCATATCCTCTCCTACTCTCTCTTTCTCAAAAAAAAAAAAAAAAATCCCTTTAATGTCACTTTAGCAAGATCTTAGGAGGAAGAGAAGATAAATCCATGTGGATTATCAGCTGTTTCAATTATTAAGAAAGAACATGGCCTTTCCTAATTGTTTTCAATTTTAGGCATTCATTAAAACTTGCTTTTTGGGACCTGAATGGAATATATAATTAAAGGGAAGGTCAGTCTCTTTATATGTACATGTCTATGTGTTACATGCATGCTGGGTCACTTCAGTCGTGTCTGACTCTCTGCGACCCTATAGTCCACCAGGCTTCTCTGTCCATAGGATTCTCCAGGAAAACACTGGAGTGGGCTGCCAATACCCAGTCTACAGAAAGCAAAAATTAAAGGTAGAGTAAAAGCAGGACAGCTTAGCATCCAGGGTGAGCAGTACATCCTGAAAATATAATCAAACCTAATTAAACAATAATATCTTCTTAGTTATTCCTGGTTCCTGCACTATTACTCTGCTCTATGTTTAGGTTTATCTATGTGGGCAAATAGATCATTTAAAAAATCTATTGGGATATACTTTATTTTATCAGCTGCAGTATTATACCAATATTTACCACTGAGTAAAACAATATTTGAAATAGAATCCCAGATGCTTGAAAATTCTCCATATATACTCAAGGAATAGTTTCTATAACTTAAATCTTTCCTCCATAACATGTTTGCAATGCTTTTTCTGATTTCACCGAAAGCCTTAAGAACTGTTTTTACTTCAAGATATTTGAAAATAAACAACTAAACACCTATCATCTTATGCAAAAGGATATTTTCAGTAAAGGGTCTATTTTTGCTGAAATAAATGTATTAACATGACTTCATTCAGTATGTTTTTCGATAGGAGAATTCAACTCTATTTAATTGCCGCAAACTTGATGAAATAGTATTGCGCTTCCATTTAATTCATTCCATCATCTATCCACAAAATATGGAATAGGCATTAAATTCAGCCAACTATTTTTCAGGTCCAGAGGAAGATGTCTTCAAGAAAACGAACTATGGTTGCCAGTTCCCTTACGTCAGTAATATCATAAATATTTATATACACAGTTATAAGCAAACTATTATTAGCTTAAGAAATGCAATTTACCCTCGGTGATAATAGGTTTGAAAGTTAAAAAGCAGAATTTAAACATTTTAGTTCTCTAGAATTTTATGCTTTAAACAAAAACAAAGGAATATCAGATAATATAGTTCACTATCTACTAATTATTATTCCAATTTTTTTAGGATATGCATGCAGCTTAGTGTAACCACTATGAGCTTAAAAATTATTTGTGTGCACTAAATACATTATTTGGAAGAACTGTTCAGGTGCTAAGAAATGAAAGAGTTTACATAAAACTGCATCCTCCAAAGCTTCGATTTAAATCCTTTGCATTTACTGAAGATTCTTATAAAATCTCCTGAATTTCAGGTGATGATCTCTTTCTAAGATAAAGCCTATGAAAGGAGAAAGCTGTGCCCATAGAGAAGAACCAACAAAGTGTAATGCAGCTAATTTCCAGAACATATTTATTAGATGATAAACTAGAGAAGCTGCTCCAGAAAAAGCATTCTATCTCAGGGGATTAGAAGGTTTTCGAAGCTGCTGTCCTCTTATCATGAAGGGCTTATCAACTGCAAAATGTTTTCAATCATTACACTGCGAGCATATTATCTCATCCATGAACATAAGCTGTATTTCAGACTGTAATGAAGCATGGTACTGTATGTTTTAATTGCTTTTATAAGCTTCACATAATATTTTTAACTGTTCTTCAGTGTATTATGAATTTTCTTAACCAGGATAAATCACCATCACATTTTTGATATTGAGGGAAAAGAAGGAATTCCACATAAGTGAAATAAGCAGGTAGCAGAAACTGCTTTATAGCAGGTTAAGCAATGTTAAGCCACCATTTTTCTGGGTCAAAATGATTAAATATTGGCAATTTCAAATGCTTCAACATATACACTGAAAGTTTCTTATTTTGACTATTTTAGATTGAAATAGTTTTGGAAAGTTTTATCTACTTCTTTATCTATTTACATAGCATTTATCAGACCTAGCAAAACTCTCCCTTGAGTACTATGCTTTACTGTAATTAGAAGCTGTGCTCCAAGCTATGGACTCTTTCCTAAGTCCAATGCCTAAGGGCCATGCAGATCAAGTACAAGAGCAAAGCTGCTTTTATTGCACTATTGTGACATGGACCTACACTGTTTGCAGATTAATACACTGAAACATTTTTCTCCTCTATAAAAAAATTCACTTGCTCCCTTTCTTTCAATAATGCTCAGCCCATTAAGCCTACCTTCCTATTCCTCATTTTTGATGGAGACTCAGATGAACAAATGTTTTCTTCAGCTTCGTTTCAGCCAGACTGTAGATAAATACAACCAACACAGAGCCTCAGGGCTGGGGAGATAAGGAGGATAGGCGGGCATTGTGAATATTGAAATGCCCTCCCTGAGATGGGGGCAGCGGAGAACTGGACACCACCCTCTGGGTCAAATCACTACAGTTCAGTTCAGTTCAGTCGCTCAGTTGTGTCCGACTCTTTGCAACCCCATGAATCGCAGCACGCCAGGCCTCCCTGTTCATCACCATCTCTTGGAGTTCACACAGACTCATGTCCATCGAGTTCATGATACCATCCAGCTATCTCACCCTCTGTCGTCCCCTTCTCCTCCTGCCCTCAATCCCTCCCAGCATCAGAGTCTTTTCCAATGGGTCAGCTATTCGCATGAGGTGGCCAAAGTACTGGAGTTTCAGCTTGAGCATCATTCCTTCCAAAGAAATCCCAGGGTTGATCTCCTTCAGAATGGACTGGTTGGATCTCCTTGCAGTCCAAGGGACTCTCGGGAGTCTTCTTCAACACCACAGTTCAAAAGCATCAATTCTTCGGTGCTCAGCCTTCTTCACAGTCCAACTCTCACATCCATACAGGACCACTGGAAAAACCATAGCCTTGACTAGGGGGACCTCAGTCGGCAAAGTAATGTCTCTGCTTTTCAATATGCTATCCAGGTTGGTCATAACTTTCCTTCCAAGGAGTAAGCGTCTTCTAATTTCATGGCTGCAGTCACCATCTGCAGTGATTTTGGAGCCCAAAAAAATAAAGTCTGACACTGTTTCCACTGTTTCCCCATCTATTTCCCATGAAGTGATGGGACCAGATGCCATGATCTTCGTTTTCTGAATGTTGAGCTTTAAGCCAACTTTTTCACTCTCCTCTTTCACTTTCNCCTTCCAAGGAGTAAGCGTCTTCTAATTTCATGGCTGCAGTCAGCATCTGCAGTGATTTTGGAGCCCAAAAAAATAAAGTCTGACACTGTTTCCACTGTTTCCCCATCTATTTCCCATGAAGTGATGGGACCGGATTCCATGATCTTCGTTTTCTGAATGTTGAGCCTTAAGCCAACTTTTTCACTCTCCTCCTTCACTTTCATCAAGAGGCTTTTTAGCTCCTCCTCACTTTCTGCCATAAGGGTGGTGTCATCAGCATATCTGAGGTTATTGATGCCTACTACATATCTGGTAGTATGCTAAGCACCAGGGACACAAAAAATGAATTATGAGCCTTGACATCATTAAGTTTGTCTTCCAGTGGGGAGGCATTTAAGAAAAAAGAGTAAATAGAAAAAATAATTTCAAACTCTGATGTGACAGAAAGAAAAGTACTACAGCAAAATGGATTAACCTAGAGATTATCATATTGAGTGAAATAAGACAGAGAAAGACAAATATTGTATCATTTATATGTGAAAGATAAAAACATTACAAATATTTTTATTTACGAAACAGAAACAGACTCACAGACACAGAAAACAAACTTATGTTGCCAAAGGGGAGAGGGGAGGAGAGATAAATTAGGAGTATGGAATGAACAGATACATACCACTAAGATGATCTTTAAGCTCAGTTCTGAAAGAAGAGAATGAATCAGCCAAATGAAGAACCAGGGTGAGCATTCTGGATTGAGTAAAGCCCTGGTAAAGATGGTGATAAGTGGCCGAAACTGAAAGCATGACTGGAATAAAAGAGTGGCACAAGGTAAGGTCTGAAATGGAGCCTGGGCTAGATACTATAGGACCCTAGAAATCATAATCAGGAGCTTGGGTTTTATCCTAAGACATAAGAAATAATTGAAGGCTAGAAATATGATATAACTGGGTAAGAGAATCACTTTGGTTGCTATGTGGAGAATGAACTAAAAGGAGGTATGAAAAAAAGAGCAGGTAAGGCATGAGCTGCCTCAGAGTAAGGCAGTGACAGAGAGGCACAGAATCATGGATGGATTTTAGATATGTTTTGGGAAAAGTGCAGGAAGTGAAGCTGGATTGTGTGTAGTTGGGACTGTGTGTTAGGAGTGAAGAAGGAGAGAATTCAAGGATGGCTTCTAGCTCAGGCAACCAGTTACAAGGTAGTGAAACACTAGGATGAAGACCCAGCGAGGTGGGGTAGGGTTTTAAAACGTGGAATATAGACTCTAGAGCTCCTTTTTGGACACAGTAAGGTGGGAGACAAATAAGTGGAGATAACACCTGAACAACTGGACAGTCAGTACCAACACCCTTGAGTGCTAAAGACAGAAACTAAGGATGACATTGAAGTCTATGGAAATATAGGTTATCATCATCCAAGGGGTACGGAGAGAGGAAAAACATCAGCTCTGGGGAATCTCAGCACCTAAAGATCAGCTGCAGAAGAGAAAATAATAAAAATGACTGAAAAGGAGAACCCAAAGTGAGAGTGGTGTTTCGGAAGTCAAGAGAAGGAAGATTTTTTTGGAATGACTGAGGGTCAACTTAGTTGACTATCACTGAAAGATGGATGTACTGCAATGAAGACAGACGTATCTAGTGGGTTTATCAAAATGGAGATCACTGAGCTTGAACTAAAACTACTTCCATGGCAATTCAGGTGTAGAAGCTAAACGGGGCTGGGGGTGTTTGAAGAGTACAGAGGAATGAAATATAGGAATAACTCATCTGAAATATGCCTGTGAAGGAGAGGAGAGAAATGGGAGTAGCTGGAGAGAAATGTGTGAACTAGATCTTATTTTTATGCTAAAAAAAAAGCATAAATAGGAATGGAGAGAGAGATGATTCTGCAGAAAGCGATCAAAGGAAAAAGGAAGTCATGGCTATGGCAAAGTAGTTGAAACAGGCTTTTAATACTTCATCAGTGCAGTGAGAAGGGAGGGAAGCTTGAGCAGCAGTGAAATATGTGATGTTCATCTCAGACACTGCACTAGGAAGATACAAGGTTGCTGCACATTCCTGAGTGCCAATCTATGGGTTTGATGTCATGATTAAAAACCTGTCACCCTCATGTGATTTTCTCTTCTAGAATGCAAATTGTACATAACTTTCCCATCTATTCGTCTAAGTTTTTTTTTAATGTAAATTTATTTATTTTAATTGGAGGTTAATTACTTTACAATATTGTATTGGTTTTGTCATACATCAACATGAATCCGCCACAGGTAAACACATGTTCCCCGTCCTGAACCCACCTCCCAGCTTCCTCCACAGACCATTTTGGCAGTAATCATATGCGCGTACAAAACATGACTTCTCCTACTCCTCATCAACCTCTTTCCACACCCTTTTACATAAACCATAATAGTCCCCAATATCCAGGCCTTGGCAGAACACACAAAGTGGGTGTTATCATTGCTCCTTGTCAACCTGTAGACTCCATATTCATGTGGTCAGTTCCCAAACTCCACTGCTACCTCTCCATAAACTCAGGTAAGTGGGAGAGAGTAGCTTCTTCCTCTGAACAATTCATTTACCAGAATAACAAAAAGGTAAGCAGAATAGCCCCAGTTTCAAATCCTCTATCAGTTAACAGTGTCACGTTGGACTAAAAGTTACTTAACCTTTCAACACGATGGCTCTCCAATTGGTAAAAGAGAATAATATTGGTACCTTTTTCAACAAGGTAATTATGAGGATTTAATGCACATACAACAGAGAAGGCAATGGCACCCCACTCCAGTACTCTTGCCTGGGAAACCCCATGGATGGAGGAGGCTCGTAGGCTACAGTCCATGAGGTTGCTAAGATTCGGACACAACTGAGTGACTTCACTTTCACTTTTCACTTTCATGCATTGGAGAAGGATATGGCAACCCACTCCAGTGTTCTTGCCTGAAGAATCCCAGGGACAGAGGAGCCTGGTGGGCTTCCATCTATGGGGTCGCACAGAGTCGGACACAACTGATGTGACTTAGCAGCAGCAGCAGCAATGCACATAAAGCACTTGGAAGCTTTAAGCCACAAGGGTGAGCAGCTCATCCCAGTTTTCCCTGGACTGAACCAGTTTTAGCACTGAAAACCCACATATTCGGACCTCCCCGCCACCACCACTATCAGTCCTGGGACGTTTCGGAATGGTTTGTAATCCTACACACAGTTGATGTTTACAGATGAGTAAGAAAGGCTACTAAAATAATAGAGGTATAAGGCCTTGGCCTCTTCCCCAAAGAGAAGAGAATACATCACAATTATTAAAGCACGTGAGGCTTTAGGAGTGATGGAAGTGTTTGGTCATTGATTGTGGTGATGGTTTCCTGAGTGAAATAATCTACAAAAATTCATTAAGCTGGACACATTTTACATATACAGTTTATCACATATAAATTATACTTATTTTTTTTAAGTAAACATAAGCAACTTAGAAGTAAAACATTTGCTGAGTGCCACAATGAAGGAAAATAACAAATGCTGCAACCTTGACCATGACCCAGTGTTAAAGGAACCTGCTACCCCTCTTTAAAGAACCAAACCTAAGAGATAAATAAGATAGAAAATGCTTAGAAAGAAGTGATTGCTGATTCATGAATTTAAAATATTTATGTTCTTTACAAAATAAGAAAATAGGTACTAGATCACCCTGCCTGAATCTAAATTTCAGCTTTGCCACTTACCGATTCTGAAACCTTGAAAACCTTGAAAGTTTACCGTCTCTAAGTATTTCTCTTCTCTTCTGTAAAAAATGGGGATAACAGTACTACCTACCTTATAAGATGGTGACAATGATAAATATAAAAACATGCTTGTGACATGGTAAGCACTAAATAAAAACAAGCTATTATTTATTTATCCTGTGATTTGAAAGGACTAAAGAGTATTCATTCTAAAAAAAAAAAAAAAAAGAGTATTCATTCTAATCAATACAACCTTATAATTATGTCTAGGTTTGGGCTGGTTCCTATATTAACAGTTCCTTATCAGAGGGAGATAGAAGCACCATCAAATGACTTACATTTGAGAATTAAACCACCGGAGATAAGAATCAGAGCCAGCCCAGCAGAGACTCCTGCTCCTATGTAGAGGCCTGTTCTGGTGGTGGCACCCATGTCTTGTAACTCAGTAGCCAGTGTGGGTATTTCCTATGGAAACACAAAACAGAATTACAGCAAATGGCCAGAAACCCATTGTCTGCCCAGGTAACCTCATGACTTATGCATCAGACCAGCCCTTTCACAGTGTCCCAGGAATGTAGGGACCTTGAAATGACTCATGATCTGTCCCCTTCTAGACAAGCTTCAAACCACCCAAAGAAAGAGATTAGCTTAAGTTTTAGACTTAGCAAGAGAATAAGATATGCTTGTCTGTCCTGTGGGTGGAGAAGTAGTCTTAGTAAATGGACTTCCAATTTCCCCAACAAAAATGAACATTAAAGTGGAACCCTATTTATATAAGATTCCTTCGTGTTTCCAGGGAGTTTCAGAGAGGTCTAAATTTTGTGCTGTACCATGAAACCTCAATTTCCACAGAAAGACAGTGATTTAAAAGCTAGGAATTTGCAGCCTGACAGTCTTGGGTTCAAATTCCAGTTCTGTCACCAAAGAGCAGAGTCATCTTGTGAAGTTATTGAGAAAATTAAGCGACAAAAAACAGAAAACGCTTGGCAAGAGCCTGGTACAGGATAAATGTTCAGTCAGTGGTAGCTTTTATTGCTATTGCTCTACATCCTGCTTCTAAAATTTCAGTTCATGTTCCCCCTTTAAAAATAGTAACAGTGAACACTTTTAAAACAACATTAAGCAATTAAGTCCTCCATTTGTTCAACACACATTTACTGCAAGTGCACTGTGCAAATGTGCCCTAAGCAGTGTGGCACAAAGATGTATTTAAAAGGCAGTCCTGGATTGCAAAGACTGCAGGACAAACACAAAATACTTGAGAGTGAATCAGACTGAGTCAAATGAATGCAGACTCCCGGGTATGTCCTCAAACAATTTCCCAGTCACTGCTATCAGACTGTTTTCTAGTGGTTTTCCCTTCCATTCTGAGAAGGTGGGAGACATTAAAATGGTGGTTGATTGAAATACTGCTTTGTTTTTGGTTAGATATGTAAGTTCTTACCTTAGAATATTCCTGACTGGTGACTTGTCATAAATAAATAAATTTAAACAAACAAACAATCTTTCTCATTAGGGTAGAAATGTTAACAAGGAAAAACACTACTCTCAGGAAATGCAGGGTGTCTGAACCCTCCACACTGGTATACAGTTATGAAATTTCAGGATAAGAACGAAATGCTAGTGCTTCTTCCTTTTGGTTTTCCAGCACCTACTATGTGCCAGGCACTTTTGTATGCATCATCTCATTCCATCCTTACAACAGGCCTCTGCAGTTACAATTGTCATCAGCAACATGTTATAGTCAAGGAACCCAAAGCCAAGGGAGATAAGGTATTTTTCCCCAAGGAAAGAGTGGACAGGAAGGCAGTCTAAAGCCATACATTTTTCCTCTGAGTTGAGTACGAGCTCAGCTCACACACAGAGTTACTTACCGTCTGATTTTTATCATGGAGGGTCTCCAGTGTCTGTGTCTCTACCACAAAGAAGAAAAATACCCAAAACAGTTAGGAACTCTCTTTTATATGAGGTTTGTTGTTTTTTTTTTTAAGCTGCCTATAATTCTATTTGAAATGAATTCTACTTCATACTCCACAATAATTAACTGAGAAACCAACAGAATTTATTGAACATTTACAAATCAACTCTAGGATGACGTTTTCTCACCCAGATAACAAACCAAACTACCTATGTTCTACGAAATGGAGACTTCTTCTGGGAAGACGTATTTTGAATACGTGGTCTGTTGTGTCCGTAGGACCTAAAACGGTCTGCAAAATTCTAACAACATTGACAATACACAAGCAGGCATTATAATTGACTTTTTTTAGATCAAATGACTGCTCTTTAATATTTATTTTGTTCATTTTTTAATTGATGTACAGTTGATTTACAATGTTGTGTTAGTTTCAGGTATACAGTAAAGTGATTCAGAATATATATATTCTTTTTCAGATTCTTTCCCCTTACAGGTTATTACAACTTATTGAGTATAGTTCCCTGTGCTATACAGTAGATCTTTGTTGGTTATCTATTTTATATATCTGTGTGCTCAGTCACTCAGTCATGTTCACCTCTTTGAGACCCCATGGACTGCAGCCTGCCGGGCTTCTCTGTTCATGGAACTTTTCCAGGCAAGAATACCAGAGTGGGTTGTCATTTCTTACTCCAGGGGATCTTCTTGATCCAGGGACTGGACCCCATCTCTTGCATCTCATGCATTAGCAGGTGGATTCTTTACCACTAGGGCCAACTGGGATGCCTCTTATATGTTAACCCCAAACTGCTAATTTATCCCCTCTTCATCCTTTTCCCTTTTGGTAGCCATCAGTTTGTTTCCTATGTCTATGAGTCTATTTCTGTTTTGTAAGTAAGTTCATATGTACAATCGTTTTTAGATTCCACATATAAGCAATATGATGTGACATTTGCCTTTCTCTGTCTGGCTTACTTCACTTAGTATGATAATCTCAAAGTCCACCCATGTTGCTGCAAATGGCATTATTTCATTTTTATAACTAAGTAATATTTCATTGTATAGATGTCCATCAACAAATAAAGATGTGGCATAATTAGACTCTGAAAGGTAAGGAAAGTTGATTTTCTCGAAACCATTTAACATCTACTCATTAAGAGAGAGGGTATTTTATTCCCTAAAAAATGAAAACAATAATAACTGTAACTATAATTTACTATGAATAGGCATTGTGTTAAATTCTTCAAGTGAAGTATCTCATTTACCACTCAAAACAACTATCTTAAAGTAGAGACTATCTGTCCCATTATGCAGACGAAGAAGCTGAGAATTAGGAAGCTAAATGATTTACACAAGGTCATACAGCTTAGCGAATAACAGAAATGGCCTTCCAATTTAGGTCTGCATGGCCTTAAAGTACACACTCTTTACTATGCTGCCTCCAACAATGCTCACATCAGCACTGTGGTTATTAAGCTCATCATGTTGCCCAGATCCCAGCTCACTTTCTTTCCTTTTTAGGCATTTATTTATTTATCTGCTTATCCATTCAATGAACATATATTACATCCCCACTCTATGCCAGGCACAGAGGACAGAACAGTGAACAAGATGGGCACAGGCCCTTATCTCATAAACAATGCATTTTAAAACCCAATAAATCGTCACCCTTGGGAAGATTAAGCATGTAAACTCATTTTTCTGGTTGAGTCAGAAGCTCTGAAACTTCCTAAATGCCATGGTCACTTTCTGGAAGCATCAAAGTCTAAGCCTTTTAATGCAAAACTCCTGGCATACAGATTCTGATTTTAACATTATAAAAGCATATTCTCAGCCTAAAGTTTTGTTTGTTTATTTTTTAAGAAAAGGAAAGACATTATCTCCCATTTACATTTGCTCCTATTACAAAAAGGAATTTAAAAACCACACTGGTGGAACTACTAAGTAAACTACACATACAATATTTTCTAGTGTAAATCTAGTTTCTGTTTCCATATAATTACTTTTCTTGGCTTAAATGATAAGACTGTCTGATTTCTAACTTTTTTTAAACTTCATTTTACAGTGAAAATGATCAATAAACTAGAGCACTGCTGGGTTATCACAGCTTATTTTCACATAGATTGACATCAACGAAGATGGGTGGGACATATGGAGGAAGTTACAGTGTGTTTCCTAGAGGACCCAAGACTGGTGGAGCAGGTTAACGATCTTAAAAGTATACAAACTTAACATTTACCATCTAGCATGTTTTATGTGCCTGACACAATGCTTAGTACTCCACACGCACAATATCTTTTCACCTTCACCACAATGCTGTTCTTGTTCAGTCACTAAGTTATGTCCGACTCTGCAACCCCATAAACTGCAGCACGTCAGGTTTCCCTGTCCTTTACTATCTCTGTGAGATTGCTCAAACTCATGTCCATTGAGTAAGTGATGCCATCCAACCATCTCATCCTCTGTAACCCCTTCTCTTGTCCTCAATATTTTCTAACATCAGGGTCTTTCCAATGAGTCAGCTCTTCACTTCAGGTGGCCAAAGTATTGGAGCTTCAGCTTCAGCACCAGTTTTCCAATGAAAATGCAGGGTTGATTTCCTTTAGGATTGATTGGTTTGATTTCCTTGCTGTCCAAAGGATTCTCAAGAGTCTTCTCCAATACTACAGTTTGAAAGCATCAGTTAGTTCTTCAGCGCTCAGCCTTCTGCATGGTCCAACTCTCACATCCATACATAACTACTGGAGAAACCATTTTGACTATATGGACCTTTGTCAGCAAAGTATGTCTCTGCTTTTTAATACACTGTCTAGTCATCGCTTTTCTTTGAAGAAGCAAGCGTCTTTTAATTCCATGGCTGCAGTCACTGTGTGCAAAGTACTATTATTTTCCTATTTTTCAAATGAAGAAGTCTCAGAGAGGTATTTTGTCCAAGATCACAGAGCTATTAACTGGAGAACCCGAGATTCAAATCAAGTCTACTTCCAGAGCTAAGGATTCATCCGTGATCCAGTCCTGCCTTTTTCAGGTGGAAGAGAGATTTCATTTGTCTGATGTTCAAAGTTGGTTTAGGAACCTCAAAGACCCTTGGAACTCTTACTTGTAAAGGCTCCTCTCCACTTCATAGCAAGCATATTATATGTACCCATATTCCACATTAAAGAAAGGGTGTGTACAACTACACACAAGTTGACTTGCAGGTAATTAACTACATATTATAGTCATACCATTAAATACTAATTAATTAACTAATTAATTAATTTAATACTAATTAATTTCAACTTTTCATTTTATTTCCATAGTTTGGAGCCATTGCCTTTTTTTGTTTAAGTATTTTCTCAGGCCTTTGAAAAGCTCAAAGATTGTAGGTACTCTGCCTATATTCCCAAGTACAAAAGATGGCCCCATTCTGTTGCCCTAAAGGGAAGGAACAAACAAGTAAAACCTGAAATGAAGGCCACTTCTGGTTATAGTACAGACACCTCAAAAAATGTGCACTGCCTTGTGAGGAAGCCACTTCTCTCTCTGGGAAGGTGTGTGGTCACATAGCAAATGTCCACTTGGGCATAAAGTGGTAAAGAGCACTGAAACCCATGATGGGTAAGTGGGATTCCCACCACTCCCTTCAAGGTCTACAGTCGTGGAATTCCTTAAAATATAACAATGACATATGATAAACACTTGGTATGATTTGATTAGCTCACTATTTGGGTGATCATCTGTTTCCACAATATTTAACTTCCTTACTAATTGCATGAGAGATGTTGGTATCCAGTGACTAAAGAACCAACAAAAAGATTCAACCTCTACAGAGCTGACATTAATATTTAAAATAACTAATATTTGAGTGCTTTCTCTGGGCAGGGCATTATGCATTATGCTTAGTGCTTTACATATGTCGTCACAACGATCTTTACAATAGTCTTATGACATAGGCACTGGAAATTAACCTCATTATAGAGGTAAGGAAATTGAGCCTCACAGAGTTTGAGCAACAAAACTGAGTATATAAAACTAACACAAAAAGCTGACCTTAGAACCCCTCTGCCTATCACTGAAGTGCTGTGCTGTGCTCAGTTGTTTCAGTCGTGTCCAGCTCTGCAACCGTATGGACCATAGCCTGCCGGGCTCCTATGTCCATGGGATTCTCCAGGCAAGGATACTGAGGTGGGTTGCCATGTCCTTCTCCAGGGGGTCTTCCTGACCCAGGGAGTGAACCTTCATCTCTTGTGTCTCCTGATTTCAGTCAGGTTCTTTACCCACAGAGTCACCTGGGAAACCCATCACTGAAGTAGTACTTAACTGCAATCTCATTCTGCCTCTAGATCTTACTGAAAATGACAATAACTAACACATACTGGGCTAATAACTAACAGACTCTGGGCTAAGCACTTTAGACACACTTCCTTATTTAAATCTGAAAGATTTAATAGATTAGGATTGGAATTTACCTATCATTAAATTTTAGGGCTTTCCTGGTTGCTCAGCAGTAAAGAATCCACCTGCCAATTCAGAATACGTGAATTCAATTCCTGGGTCTGGAAGATTCCCTGGAAGGAAACGGCAACCCACTCTAGTATTTTTGCTTGGGAAATCTCATGGACAGGAGCTTGATGGGTTACAGTCCATGTGGTCGGAAAAGAGTCAAACACGACTTAGCAACTAAACAACAACAACAACCTCATTTTACAGAATCAAAGACTATGCTTTGGAGAGTTTAGAGAGACCAGGACTCCTCCATGATCAATGTGACTTGAGGTCTGCTCTGTCAACCTTATCTTCTTTCTAGAGCACTGTGAAAAATACTTGTTGAAATACTTGAAGGATTTAGCTGCTTCTTCTAAGGTCAGAATCTGAGGGAGATGATGGACTTTATTCCAGTTAGAAGGAACTCTTGAAATAGCCTAATCCAAATTATCCCAAACATGGACTGGGGTCAATACATGACAAAACATCATCAGTACAGGAGTAAGTCAGAAAATAAGGAAACATAATGAGTTTTTCATTAAACTTATATAAGAGTATCCTCTTTTTTTTTTTTTAAACACAGGGATGTCAACATAGAAATCTTTTTTTCCCTTGTTTGGCAAAATACGAAGCTCGTCAGAAATCTTTTTCAGGAGTCAGGAATTATTGGGTGGTGAAATCCAAGTCTCTGAACTCATTCCTCAGACAAAAGAAGAAGATGCTATCAGGAGAAGTGAAAGGTTTTGGCTCAGGTAGAGGGCTACTCATGACTAATTCAGAATCCTAGGCTGGGGCTCTTTTTTCTCAGCATAAATTTACCTTCACCCCTTCCTTACCCCTGTCACTATCTTGGGTGCACTGAAATATTCGTGCCTCCACTCAAACTATTTTCTCATATTTTCCCCATATTCTAAATCCTCTTAACTCAGAAACCAACTAAAGGTTTCCTCCTATATACCATGTGTAATTACCTGAGACAGGTCCCTTTGTGGTGAGCATCTTTGGAAAGGCTGTTGTGATGTCCCTCCATGGAGTCCAAGCTGGGGTGACCTTGGCTAAAGTCAGAAACCAACGTAAGGATGAGGCTTCTCTGACAGCAGAAAAGTGGCAACAGAAAAAAATTGTAAACACAACAACAGAAGAGAAACACATGCTAAACTTCCAAACCTACCTGAACACCTTCACTGACAGTATATGACACTCAGAATGTCTGACAGAGCTGTGTTACATCATTATTATCACAGTCTAATTGTTAATAATAAAACTTACAGGCATAGTAAATGCTTTCCACAAAACATCTCATAAAATCCTTCCAGTGGCCTCTAGGGTAGATAGTTATATTTTATAGAGGAAGAGGTCACAGAGTTTAAATAACTTGACCAAGATTACACAGCTGGTAAGAAGCAGTGTCAAATTTGAACTTAGCTCCATCAACCACTAAGTACACACTCTATAAGCATTAAAACATGAAAGCATACGTGCCCCCTCTTCCAAGAACATGCAGAGTCCAGTGGTTCTCAATCCTGGCTGCACATGGGGGAGAATCACTGGGAGTAGACTTTGTAAAACTCCCATGCTCAGGCTCCATCCACCTTCAGAAATGCTGATTTCCCTGGTTTAGGGCTGGAGCCCAAGCATCTGTGGGAGTCAAAAGGCTCCCCAGGTGATTCCATGACCAGTCAGGTACTCAGACCATCGATCTAGCACTTTCCTTCATTCTATGGCCATTGAGGTTCAAAACAGATGGAGGGAATTAAACACGGTTGTACCCGTTAAACTTTAGGTCTTAGGGACCCAACTGGAGGGCTGTAATTGCGAGGACCAAAGGTGAGATCAGTCAGTGTATTTAGTATGATCCACAGGCAAATCTCATTCAGAAAGAAGGTATGCAAAAGTCTACTCACCTGGTTTGATGATCAACTCCAGGTTTGATTTTCGATCATTCATTAGACCTGGGAATTGGATCCGGCAGCAATAGGTCCCACTGTCAGCTAAAGTCACATTCTTTATGGTTAAGGTCACGTCTCCTTTGTGCAAATCCCTCTTTAGTAGGTATCTGCTTGATGTCTGATAGGTCACGTTCCTTCCATCAGTCCTGAGCACCAAACTGTAACATTCAAACACAGGGCAGGGTCCCTTGCCCCAGCACACAGGCACGAGATTCTCAGTGGTAGCTGGAGAGTAGGTGCAGGGCAGATCAGCATTCTGACCCACCTGAGACACATATGCCCCTTTCAAAGAACCTGCATAAAGAGGGAAAGAGAGCAGTGAGAGAGGTTGGTCCTTTTCAAGAAAACTGCAAGCATGCTTTGCAGAATAAAGAGGAAACCACTGCTGCTGTCCTGCTTGGAGAACAGTTCACTATAGCAATGATTCTCAGACTCAAGAGGCACCAGAATCACCAGAAAGCCTTGTTCAAACAGAGAGAGCTGGGCTTAACTGCTAGAGTTTCCCATTCAATAGTTCTCGGGTGGGGCCCAAGAATTATTATCTCTAACAAGTTCCCAGGATACACTCAGGATATGGTTCATCTTAGAATCTCACTTTGAGAACCAGTGCCCAAGGAGAGAATCGTGGCCTGGTCCTGTGAACATCGAAGGGCTCTGGTGACGGAAACAGATAATCAGCAGTGGGTCACTGTCAGCCAGAAAAAGAGCTCACCCATCTAGGCTAGTCGTCTATTCACAAACTCAGGGCAGTTATCCTAACACAAAACTCTTTCTCCTTTTTTTTTTTTTTTAACCAAGCACCAGTCATATAATGAATAAAAACCCTTGGCTGAATAAGAAGTTAATGTATGGCTGTTCTGAGGTTTAAATTTTATATAAACTACACACTAATATACACACATATTCAAACAGTATAAAAAGTATATGAAAACTCTCCCATACCCTGCTCTCTTCCATTTCCCAGCTTCCTTTCCCAAAGAAGCATTCATGTATTCCCACTCCCCTGTGACACACACAAAATCAAGTCCAATATATCCATTTTTATGCTCCTTGCTTTCTTCAATTAACATTATGATTTAAAGACATCTCATATCGTTATGTTTCATCAGCTTTGCTATTTGTATCATGGATATATCACAATTTCTTTACCCACTACTCTGCTGGTGGACATTTAGGTTGCTGCCAAACTTTTGCTTATTACAATGACCATCCTTGCATCTTTATCTTGCACTATCCAACCGCAAAAATCCAGACTTACTTGTAAGCAGTAGCAGCATGAGCAGGACACAGTCAAAAAAAAGATGTGAAAACATGGGTTCTGAAGAAGTCAAACAATGGTTCTGTTTAGGTGCCGTTTCAATTCTCCAATCGAACTGAGTATTTCCTGGAACTGTCTCTCCCCCAAGTCACAGGAGCAGTGGCCACTCTCCAGACTGCTGGCCCAGCATAGCAGGCATTTGACTACCAATCACTCCTCTCTTAACACCATCATCTACGATGACAGCAAATGAAATGCCTGTTCTCTCTCATGCTAGACCACACACATCCTGTGAAGACTGACATTTACCCTGTCCTCATCAACGAAGAGGAAGCAATACTCAGAGGAAGAAAACTGTTACTCTGTCAAGTGTCTCTTGGCAAGTGGAATGAGCCCTCTACTATCTCCAGTGAAATAATAGTCCTCTGTCTGAAATGGAGAGTGTTCACTGGGAACACAGGTAGAAATATATCACTCATACATTCATTCAGTCAAGTCAGTCAGCTGGTGAGTTCTGTGACCAATGTTTATGAAGCATCTACTATTTGTCAGGAACTGTACTAGGAGCTGGGACATACCACCATGAATGAATGGCATGATTCTTTTTGTTTTTGTTTTTGGTCATGCCATGTGATTTGTAGGATCTTAGTTCCCTGACCAGGGACCGAACCCATGCCCCCTGCATTGGAAGTGTGCATTCCTAACCACTGAACTGCCAGGGAAATCCCTAGCCTGTTCCTTATCCTCACATTTAGGTGCCCTTTCTACTCCAATAATGAAACTAATTCTTAGCCTTGCTCTAATACAAACTGAGCTATGTCACATAAGCTTACTAGGTTGGCCTCCCCCTTTATAAAATTTATAACATGAGGAAATTATATTAGGTGACATATGCACAGCTGCTCTAATATTCTGACTTTGACTTGAACTTTCAAACTCTTCCACCAAGGAAAAATGCATTCCTTCCTGCAATGATTCTTTCCCCCTCCTGTTGGGGGAACTCAAGGCACCTCGATATTCTATTTCTTCTCGTATACACTAGATGTCCCCTTTCCTTCCATCTCAGGGGCTTTGGGCATCAATTGTCAAAAAGAGGTTAACATCTCAAACAGTCTCAACTCTGGGAGCATGACTTTTGTCTCGAAATCTTAAAAGCAAACATCTATTTATAAAAAGGAAGTGAGCTCTCAGATGGAATAGTTTCTGAAAACCCTGTAGTCTTCCTCTGTCTTCTCTGCCTGAATTTCCTTGTCACTCACTTTAAACATTACTAAATGCATTTATTATAAATATCCAGCTTATTCTGTGTGTGTACCTTTATAGTGCCACAAAGTTAGTGGTGACTCAAGAGATCATATTCAATTTCTTTATGGTATAGACAAGAAAACTGATGCCTGAAAAGACCAATTTGCCCAAAGGTATATGACTGTTCATTTCAAGCAAGAACACAGGTTTCCCTAAGAACCAGATTGTTTTCCCGCTGTAAACTATGTTTCATAAATTTCATATTTGCCCTTACTATGTCTGCCCACATACCTAATAACAACAAGCAAATGTACATATTCAAGTGTAAGGTAGATTTGATTAAACATGGGGTCAGAGGTTAGATTTACTAACAGCATGCATGAGTCCAAGCAAAACTCTTAAAAGTTTCAGGCCTCACATTTTGTGTTCTGATTTTGGTTTGGTTTGTTTTTTATTATTATTACTCTGTCCTCTATCCATCTCTAGAATTATTACTGGATCCAGCTTAATAAAAGTTTAACAATGGGAACTTCCCTGGGAATTCACCTGCCAATGAAGGGAACACGGGTTCAATCCCCATAGCCCAGGAAGATCCAACATGCCGTGGAACAACTAAGCCCACATGTAGCAGCAAAGACCCAGGACAACCTAAATAAATGAATAAAATTATTTTTAAAATGAAATTACTTACTAGTCAGGCTTTAAAAGAAATTAACAATGCATTAATTCACTGAAGTCTAGACATGAAGGCGCCTAGAAATCTACTCTAACCCCTTTCTTTTTCTCTGTGTATACAGGACTTTTTTTGAATATTGTCATTTTCACTTAACTTTTATTTCTTGGTATTTTAACTGTTTAGGCAACACATCTAAATGGCTAAAGTTTAAAGCAATATAAAAAACTTATATTGAGAAGCTTCATTCTCACCCCTTCAAGTTCACCAGTTTCTCCCACTCACCCTACAGGTTTCTATTTTCTTAAATCTTTTGTTTATCCTCCCAATGCAAACACAAAATAAAGTATATATTCTTATTTCTCCCTTTTTCAGACAAAAAAGCATATCATAACACATTTTACAATTTGCATTTTCCATTTACTATTTTATATAAATTTTCTGACATATCAAAAGCAGAGAAAATACACACTCTCAATACACAAATTCAAAATTATCAAATTTTTCTTTTAAAACAAATCCCAGATGTCATGTTATTTCACCCTTACAGATGTCAATGTACATCTTGTTTTTTTAAATTGACACTCTGCTAATTACCATTATCACGTAAGACAAAATTAATAATGATGCCTTAGCAGCACCTGATTCTTGAGTCCATAATCAAATTCCCCTGATTATCTCAAAAATGTCCTTTTATAATAGGTTTAAGTCCAGACAGATCTAAACACTGCATTTGTTTGATATAACCCTTGTGCTTTTGGTTGCTGTAACCCTACACTGCACTTGGTTGCTAGAACCCTTGTGCTCTGTGTGCTCAATCACTTAGTTGTGTCTGACTCTTTGCAACCCTTTAGACTACAGTAGGCCAGGCTTCTCAATCCATGGGAATTTTCAGGAAAGAATATTGGAGTGCACTGGGACAACCCAGAGGGATGGGATAGGGAGGGAGGTGGGAGGGGGGTTTGGGATAGGGGACACATGTACACCAGTGGCTGATTCATGTCAATGTATGGCAAAAACCACCACAATATTGTAAAGCAATTAGCCTCCAATTAAAATAATTATTTTTTTAATCACTTCAGCTGCCGCATTATAAAACCAGTTAAGAAGTGTTCACAGATTTCCACATGAGAGATAATAGTAACTTGAATAAGAGTGGCATTCAATTCAGTTCAGTTGCTCAGTCATGTCTCACTCTTTGCTACCCCATGGATTGCAGCACGCCAGGTCTCCCTGTCCATCACCAACTCCTGGAGTTTACTCAGACTCATGTCCATTGAATCCGTGATGCCACCCAACCATCTCATCCTCTGTCATCCCCTTCTCCTCCCGCCTTCAATCTTTCCCAGCATCAGGGTCTTTTCCAATGAGTCAGTTCTTCACATCAGCTGGCCAAAGTATTGGAGTTTCAGCTTCAGCATCAGTCCTTCCAATGAATATTCAGGACTGATTTCCATTAGGATGGACTGGTTGGATCTCCTTGCTGTCCAAAGGACTCTCAAGAGTCTTCTCCAACACCCCAGTTCAAAAGCATCAATTCTTAGGCACTCAGCTTTCTTCATAGTCCAACTCTTACAACCATACATGACCACTGGAAAAACCATAGCTTTGACTAGACAGATCTTTGTTGGAAAAGTACTGTCTCTGAATTTTAATATGCTGTCTAGGTTGATCATAACTTTTCTTCCAAGGAGCAAGCGTCTTTTAATTGCATAGCTGCAGTCACCATCTGCAGTGATTTTGGAGCGCCCAAAAATAAAGTCAGTCACTATTGTTTCCACTGTTTCCCATCTATTAGCCATGAAATGATGGGACCAGATCACCATGATCTTAGTTTTCTGAATGTTGAGTTTTAAGCCAACTTTTTTACTCTCCTCTTTCACTTTCATCAAGAGGCTCTTTAGTTCTTCTTCACTTTCTTCCATAAAGGTGGTGTCATCTGCATATCTGAGGTTATTGATATTTCTCCCAGCAATCTTGGTTCCAGTTTGAGGTTCATAAACCCTGACATTTCTCATGATGTACTCTGCATATAAGTTAAATAAGCAGGGTGACAATGTATAGCCTTGATGTACTCCTTTCTCTATTTGGAACCAGTCTGTTGTTCTGTGTCCAGTTCTAACTGTTGCTTCCTGACCTGCATACAGATTTCTCAAGAGGCAGGTCAGGTGGTCTGGTATTTCTACCCCTTTAAGAATTTTCCAGAGTTTGTTGTGGTCCACACAGTCATAAAGATGAATAAAATTGTTTCCAAGCTCTATTTGAGATGTAGAACAAGCAAGACCAGAGGGGTGAGTGAAGGGGAGGAGTGGGTAATAATATTCAAGTTTCAGGCTTCAGTGACAAGATGAGTGAGGGTGTCATTCACCAAGATAAAAATAAGTCAGCAATGGTACGTATTGGCCCAAAAATATGCTTAAATAAATCCTGAAAACCTTAAAAAAAAAAAAAAAAAAAGAATACTGGAGTGGGTTGCCATTTCCTCCTCCACAGGTTATAACCCTTAAATTTCTTTTAATCAAGGCCAGCCTTCCCTCCTTTCCTCCTGCCATTGATAAGTTGTAGAAAACAATGTGCTGTTCCACATTCTGGGTTTGTTTGCTTGTGTCTCTTCTTTTAAAGTATTCCCTTTTTCTTTGTATTTCCTATAAATGTAACTTAGCTCTAGAGATTTGGTTAGATTCAGGCTTAATTCTTTGGCAAGAACACACAGCTGGTGCTACTCCATCACAATTGTCTGGTTGTGCCATATCTAGAGATGCTAAGATCAATCAGCTTGCATCTTTCTTTTTCAACTTCATATTCTATTCTGAGCATTTCTCCGTTTCAGCTCATATAGAATGTTCTTGTTCTTTATTATGGCAACATAGATCTTATTGGGTGAAATGGAAATAATAATGATTATTCTTTTGAAAGGAATACAGCATGTCTCAATTTATTTATAAAGATGACCATAAAAGATCCATGAAGGTCTATGATTCTTTAATTATGTACAAGAGAAGATTGCTTTTTGAAAGGAGCCATTGAATGTATTTTTGGTAAAGAAGTCTTCCGTATTATAATATTTTCTATATTCTGCTTATTAATAAAAACTCATATCATGAATTTTCTTAAGGGCTTGTTGAGAGTTGGCTATAATTATGTGGAGGGATAACTACAAAATAAGACTACTACATATGATACTACTGTAGAAGTTAAGTGTTCTGTTTTCTCCCTCTGTCAGCAGGAAACGTGGCAGAAAATCTCAGCCTCCTTAAAGATATCCTCCAAACACTAAATGGAAACACTGGAATTATGTGCAATTAGAATTATACATTTATAGACAACTAAGGGGCCACTTGATGGGCTTCCCAGATGGCTCAGTGGTAAAGAATCCATCTGTCAAAGCAGAAGACATGGATTTGATCCCTGAGTCAGGACGATCCCTTAGAGAAGGAAATGGCAACCCACTCCAGTATTCTTGCCTGGGAAATCCCATGAACAGAGGAGCCTGGTGGGCTACAATTCATGGAGTTGCAAAAGAATCAGACATATGACAAGAGACAAGGGGCCACTTGACAAAATTTATAAAATGGAAGTGAGAGAATTTTACTCAGGTCAGAAGATAGGAAAACATGGGTGAGACAGATAAGATCACCTGGAAAACTCAGTTCACTTAGAATCTACTCTATACAATGGGAGAACTGCAAGTGACTAGATAATGGGGAGATAGTAATGCCCACGAGAGCTGGAATCCTCTACATACACTACTTAGCTTGAATCAAAAATCCTCTCATTTAAATCACAACATCTCAGTTAAGTTTCCATGTACCATTAATGCCAAAATTTTGCAAAGGCAGACACTAAGGTTGGATATAAAGGGTAAGAAGTTAAGCAACTCTGATCTTGGTCTTGACCTACAGATTACAGTTGGCCATGTGACTTCTCTTTAAAGGGACTATAACCTTATGTGTCTGTACAATACTTGAAAAACTTATTATATAAGTCACAGTCACTGTAGAAAACTGTGAAAAATAAGAATAAATAAATAAAATAAAGGCCAGACCCCAGTACCTTGAAATATCCACTGTCACCATAACAGTAATGTTTTTCTCCTTTCATATATTTTTTTATAAATTTCTATATATATATACAATGTGTTAACACCGTACCTCTGGTAGGTATATCACCACTCAGAAAGTCTTACTCGTGGACAATTGTGAATATTCTGCAGGAAAAGGTACAAAACTCCCCATTAAATCACCTATCTGTCTTTTTATTTTACTTGTATTGTGTGGTCTTAGTGCTTTCATTTGCATCAAAGTGCTTTCAATATTGCCTTCTGCACCTGGTCCTAGCACTGACAGAGCTACTTCATCTCTCTCATCTAGGTCTCTTAGGGTTAGCTACAAGGCAAATTTCTTCCTTGCTACTGCCCACCTCTCAAAGCATGATCTTGGTGTTCTTTTGCCAACAAAGATTTCTTTCACCAAAGACCCTATACTTTACTTATGTTGCAGACGACTGAAAGTGCAACTCAAATTAGCTTAAACTATGGATTTATTGACTGATGCTATTGAAAGGTCTAACTTCAGGAAAAGCTTGGCTCAATGGCCCCAGTGAAAACATCAGGGACCTGATTTCTAGCTGTCCTGGTATTGGTGCCTTCTGCAGATCCTACAGTGTCCCTCTCCCGTCCCTTCAGAGCACATATCCGCACACCAAGAACATCTCTTTGCCACTCTCCCACAAGCCCACGGATGCACATTCTCTCAAACACCCAAATTCGATTACAGACTCATTCTTAAACAATTTGTGTCCACAGGGTCAAAAAAGGACTAATTGGGTAAGGCCTGGGTCACCAAATCTCATGCTCTGAAAGTGAGAGAAGGGTGGTGACCCTAAAGAAAAAAGTGTGGTGCATTTTAACAGAAGAAATGGATGCTGGGCAGCAGAAGCAAATATCCACTACAGCAGAAGCAAATGCCTCCCAGAAAGGGATGGGGTGGTGGGGAGATGGGGAAAGAAACCTTGATCCTCCAAATGTGGATGGCTCTTTTTCTTACAAAAAGGGTATTTTAATAACATAGTGCTTTTTAAGAACTTCCCTAGTGGCTCAGGTGGTAAAGCATCTGCCTACAATGTGGGAGACCTGGGTTTGATCCTTGGGTCAGGAAGATCCCCTGGAGAAGGAAATGGCAACCCACTCCAGTACTCTTGCCTGGAAAATCCCATGGATAGAGGAGCATGGTAGGCTACAGTCCATGGGGTCGCAAAGAGTTGGACAGGACTGAGTGACTTCACTTTCTAGTGCTTTTTAACTTAAAAAGAACACATTCTTCACAACCCCAGGGAGATGCTAAAGAGCTCTCTTGTCTCTAGAGTTTTTCTATTTAGTAACTGGATGAGTGCCAGAGAGATTTTGCGGTCACACTCAAACTAACATCAGAGTCAGCTCAGCGCTGCTCCTGCTCAGCTAATCAAACCTCTTCAGAGGGGAGGAAATGGGAGGAATGTGAAATAATTAACTCTTGATAACTCACTGAGGCCCCCAGTGATGAAACTGAAAAGCATGAAAACCATCAAGAAAATTCTATTGAGCTATGTGTGAGTCACTGTGGGAACTCCTATCTGAGGTTTCAACTTGAAAATGTCAGTCCCAGTCTCCTCCAGTGTGATGCTGGTGGGGGAGTGGTGAGTGGTTGCTCACCCCAAGCATGTTCTCCAATATGGCAATTCTTTGTGTTCATTATTTTTTTGCTCCAGGTTCAGATACTAAAGCTAATCATCCTTCTCAGTTTAACAGACTCTTCATCAGTCCCAGAGAGGATTCTCTCTTATTTTATTTCATTATTTCCCCACTTTGTCTCTGACTCACAATCTCATTTCTTTCATCTCATGGGCATCTACTTCACACAAGAATGTTGAACAGTTTTCTAAAGTATTTATTCCAGTTTACATTCTTACTGGCAGTGAGAATTCTTAATGCCCTACAGCTTTGACAATATCAGGACTGTCACACTTTTTAATTTTTTCCTGAGTGTATGATGATGTCACAGTATGGCTTTAAGGTTAAACTACTCTGTTTAATGGAAAACGGTAAAGATGTAAAGAACATTGCATAAACTTAATTTTACAGTTTACCAATACTTAGAAAGCAAACACACATGTAACCAGGACCCAAAACAAAAAATAAAACACAGCCAATCTCCTAAAGTCCCTCTGACCTCTACTCCTTTCCCAAGCACAAAACCTTCCTCCTGTCATATAGGTAATCGCTACTCGAAAATTTTCAGTAATTGCTTGTTTTTAATAGCTTTACCATTTAGGTAATGCATCCTAAAGTTTTATGTATTTTTCTTGTTTTTGAACATCATATAGTGAAATTGTCTATAGGCTTTTGTGTCTTGCTTCTTTCATTTAACAGTGTACTTGTGAGATCCATTCATGCTGCTTTGTATCTCTCTGGGGTGTTACTACTGAATAGTTTTCCTGGAACTGGATATGTCTCATTTATTAATTTCAAAATGAACATTTCATCTTGTTTCAGTTTTCAGGAACAATGTCACCCTGGACATTCTCATTTATGAATTCATGGTGGACACATAGGAGCTTCTCTGGAGCATACTTCTGACAGTGGAATTAGTAGCTCAGAGGGTGTATATGTTTTGAGCCATATTAGATAAGGCCTGTTTCCAAGACATCCATGAGCTTCTCTTATTCCATATCTTTCTCAACAGTTGGTATTGTGAGACTTTTTTAGCCAGACTGGTAAAGGATATGATGGCCTCTCACTATAGTTTTACTCTGCATTATACTCATTACTAACAAGGTTGTGAGTGAGAAGTGAAGTCGCTTAGTCGGGTCCAACTCTTTGGGACCCCATGGACTATAACCTATCAGGCTCCTCCAACCACGGGGTTTTTCCAGGCAAGAATACTGGAGTGGGTAGCCATTTCCTTCTCCAGGGGATCTATCAGACCCAGGGATCAAACCTGGGTATCCTGCATTGCAGGCAGATGCCTTACCATTTGAGCCACCAGAGAAATAGTCACTAACAAGGTTAATGAGCATCTTTTCTTTGGTTTATGAACCACATGGATCTGGGAGTGGAGGGCACAAATGCTTATGCGGGTCTTTGCCTATTTTTTCTGTTGAGTTTCTCAGTTTTTTATTGATGCATATGAGTAATTTATATACTCAGGATACCAGTCTTCTGCTGGTTTAATCTGTTATTATGTTCTCCCACTTTGTGGTTTTTCACTTATTAATGGTATGCTTTTTGAATATAATTTCTTAATTCAAATGTAGCAAAATTTACTAGCTTTTTCTTTGGTTGGTTACATTTCCTGTACTTTATATAAGAAGACTTCTCTTATACAGAGATGATGAAAATGTTCACCTAACATTATAGTTTTTTTACTGGCAGACCTTTAATTTTGCCAGAATTGATTTATATATATTTTTGTCCTAGCCCCATTTATTGAAAATTCCAGCATTTTCCCACTACTTTGCAATGCCATCTCTGTTATATTTGAAAAATCATATAGGCATGAATCTGGTTTTTGGTTTTCAAGTCAGTTTCAATAGTATATCTATCTTTCCTTCTGTCAGTATAAAACATTATCTTAACTATTGATGTTGATGTCCCATAAGGCATATCCTCCACCTAGTTCTATCAAGAGTATCTTGGCTATCTGGATCTCTTGTACTTTCCTCCTACACATTTTAGAACCATCACGTCAAATTAAAACAAAACCAGAAAAAAAAAAAAAAAAAAAACAGTAAAAATTTGACTAGCTTGCATTGACTCTGCAGATCAATGTGGAGGAAATTTGATCTCTTTACACTGAGTGGTCCATTCCATAAACATGCTTTATCTCTGCTTACATTTAGATTTTCTTTAATGCCTCAATAAAAATTTAAAATATTCTCCCTAGTGGTCTTCAGCTTATTTCTTAATGTTTTTTCCTGGGCATTTCTTATCAATAGATGCTATTTTTCATAGTATCTTCTTTTTTCTATGTTAATTGTTTAATTTTATTGACACATAGTGAACTTACAATGTTGTATTAATTTAAAACTTTTGTTTGTTGCTGGTATTCTGAAATGCACTTTATTTTTGAGCGCTTTTTTCCTCCAACGAATGAACTTTTTTATTACTGACTAGTTCAGTTCAGTCACCCAGTCATGTTCGACTCTTTGTGATCCCATGGACTGCAGCTTGCCAGGCTTCCCTGTCCATCACCGGAACTTACTCAAAAAATTGAGTAAGTGATGCCAACCAACCCTCTCATCTTCTGTCATCCCCTTCTCCTGCCTTCAATCTTTCCCAGCATTAGGGTCTTTTCCAAGGAGTCAGTTCTTCACATCAGCTGGCCAAAGTATTGGCGTTACAGCTTCAGCATCAGTCCTTCCACAAAATATTCAGGACTGATTTCCACTAGGATGGACTGGTTGGATCTCCTTGCTGTCCAAGGGACTCTCAAGAGTCTTCTCCATCTCCACAGTTCAAAAGCATCAGTTCCTCAGTGCTTAGCTTTCTTTATAGTCCAACTCTCACATCCATACATGACTACTGGAAAAACCATAGCCTTGACTAGATGGACCTTTGTTGGCAATTAATAATTTATGTGTAGATAATTTATTAATAAAACCATAGTCTAAGCTATGTGGGATGGACCACACAGAAGGTTGAGTGCCAAAGAATTGATGCTTTTGAACTGTGGTGCTGGAGAAAATTCTTGAGAGTCCCTTGGATTACAAGGAGATCAAACCAGTCAATCCTAAAGGAAATCAGTCCTGAATATTCATTGGAAGGACTGATGCTGAAGCTAAAGCTCCAATACTTTGGCCACCTGATGCAAAGAACTGACTCACTGGAAAAGACGCTGATGATGGGAAAGACTGAAGGCAGGAGAAGGGGATGACGGAGGATGAGATGGTTGGATGGCATCACCGACTCAATGGACATGAGTTTGAGCAAACTCCAGGAGATGCTGAAGGATAGAGAAGCCTGGTGGGCTGTAGTCCATGGAGTCACAAAAAGTCAGACACAACTGAGCAACTGAACAACTATCTGTAAATTATACTGAATTCTCTATGTAGCCAATCATATTTTCTGCAAATAACGACAGTTTAGTTTTTCCTTCTTCAACCCTACATTTTTCTTACTAAATGTTAGGCAATGTGTACATATTTAATGGAAGTTTTGATAGCAGACATCCCTGTTTCATTACAGCTCTTAAAGAAAAGGTTTCACCTTTCACCTTGGGTATAATACATGTTGTAGATTTTATACAGCTACTATTTCTTACATTAAGAAATTTCTCTTCTATTCCTAAATGTTCTAAGTTTTTTCTTTTTCATGAATGGATACTAAATTTTATATGTTTTTTGCAACAGACTACATTTTCTGTTCTACATTTTTAAAATAAACACGGATTGACCATAAAGATCACATTTTAGTTTTACTTATTATGGTCTCATAAAAACAACTGGGGACTCTTCCGTTTCCCCTTTTTCTATTCCAAGTCTGTATTTTTTTTTCTAACAGTGTTTGATAGGACTTGTCAGCAAAACTATTTGAACTTAAAAGTTTTCTAAGATTCTGACAGCTTTCTTCTTAATCATTAGAAAGCTATTCAAGTTTCCTAATTCTTAAGCCTGGATAGTTTTATAAGAATTTATCCATTTTACCTAAATTATCAAATTTGTTGGTACAAAGTTATCCATATTTTATTGTCTTATTGTCTATCAAATCTATAGTGATGTCCCGTTTTCATTTCTGCTCATTATTTATGGCTTCCTCCTCTTTAGCCACTCTTCCCTTTAGGTAGTAATGAGTCAGAACCCCAGGCTCATGCACCACGGAAGCCTTTCAGACACCTACTCAGCCCTTCCAGATCAGACGCTTCTTCACAGATGATTAGCAAGCCTAATGTTGCTTGGGGACAAGTAAGTTTCAGAAAGAATTAGCGCGGGCCTTCATTTTTGACTTTAGAGGGTAAATAACCTGTGTGCTATATTGTGCTGTCATGTTCAACTCTTTACAACGCCACAGACTGTAGCCCTTCAGGCTCCTCTGCCCATGGAATTTTCCAGGCAGGAATACTGGAGTGGGTTGCAATTTTCTACTCCAAGGCATCTTTTCGACCCAAGGATAGAACCCATGTCTCTTGTGTCTCCTGCGTTGGCAGGCAGATTCTTTACCACTGTACCACCTGGGCTTCCCAACTACTCTATGAGATGAGTCTATAATTATCATAGCTAAGGAAACTGAATGTCATGGTGGTTAGTATTTCAAACCAAGGCTACAGTGCTAGTACATACAAGAGCTCAAATTCTACCATGTCTTACTCTTTTTCTCTTCTCTTTTAAACCTTATTTTTAAATCAGCCATTTACTAGCCAAAGTGTCTTCAATGTGTAGCAAGTTACACCTTCATCCATAAAACAGTTTTTAACATTTTTCCAGTCTGAGTATGGAGAGACAGACAGACAAACACATATACCAACTCAGACTATACTCAGCAACTTGCTGTTGCTATATATAGAATATACTTTCACAAAAGTACTCCCATTCTTAATGGCTCTTAACAAGTGCATGGTATTCATAGTATACCTTCATGCTTGTTGAATGACTGAAAAATTGTGAAAATAAAGACCCAAAGGCACCTTTCCTTGTAGTTATGATACAGTGTATTCCAAGCCAGCCATGTCTCCCCCTCCCAATCCCTGACTCCCATCCTTTCAATGTCCTCCCTTATTCCCAAACTACAGAACAGCAGAGAACCAGCAGCTTCACAGATGGTGCTTCACAGCTTGATGCTAAGCAGATGTGAGAAGCATCTTTCTGTCATCATCTACTCAGAACTAATCAATAGTGTCTGAGGTCTTCCTCAGGTCTTGTCCAGGCAGCCCTGAGAGAAAAGCTCTAATAATTTAAAAAAAAAAAAAAAAACCTCTTATTCACAGCATAGTACTGATTATTTTGAAAAATCTATACCCTATTCTCTCCATGAGAAAAAAATTTGTAGGCCACAGCAGATATAGCCTCTCAATTGCTAAATACAAAGTTCAGTATTAGAGTTTCTCCATCTGAGTCCCCTCTTCTATCATCTGGCTGCAGTCCCTAAACAAGAGGTAACAGTGCCACTTACTGTTAGACTCATCACATTACAGTTTGAAACCAGTTCCTCAATTTTGGATTCTAAATGCCAAATGGAAGTAGCAGGAAAAGTAACAGTTGACCTTTGAGAGCTTACTAAGTACCAAAAATTATGCTGAGTGCTCTGTAGCCATAATCTCACTTCAGCCCTAGAACAAACCTATAATTTTTATTTTGCAGTTATTAAGTGGTTTTATGAAAATATTCCAGAGTTAAGAATTCAATCACCTAGATCAGACCCTCTGGCCAAATTCACTCGGCTGCGTGTTTTTGTACATTCCACAAGATAGGAATTATTTTTAACATGTTTAAATGGTTTGGAAAAAAATCAAAAGAATATTTCATAACGTAAAAATTATTTAAACTCAAGTTTCAATCTCCATATCTAAAGTTGGAACACAGCATTCTCATTTATCTACGTATTTGCTATGGCTGCATTTGTACCGCAATAGAGTAATTACGATGGCTAAAAAATGTCAACTCCTGACCTAGATTCTAATCTGGATACACCACCTGAGCAAACCACAAAACTGATCCCACTTGGTGATACCTACTTAGAGCAAGTTTTAGGAAGGTTAGGGCTTAAATGCACAGTATCTCAAGACAGCAGCAGAATTCGACATAAATGCTTTAAAATGTTCAAAAGGAGCTCATAATTTCCATCTGCAGACTTCCTTCCTCAGTCTAATACCATGTGATGTATAAAACAAGAATTTTGGGGTTAAAATATCAGATTCCACTTTTGACTCTGTTACTCACTACCTATGGTTTATTAAATATATGATGGGGCAGCAACAGCAGCAGAGAGGTAATAAAGTATGAAGGTTTAGGCTTTGAAACTAGAATATTTCAATCCTGGCTTTGCCACTCACTAGCTTGGTGACCTTGGATAAATGACACCCTTCTGAGTCTCCACTCCCTCATCTGAAATATGGTGTAAAAATCATGATTTTAATGGGTTATTTTGAAGATAAAATGTTTTTTTTGTATATTAAGTGATTAGAACAGTGCCAACTAAGTGCTTTATATGCATGCTATTGATGTCTGTTACAACTTAGGGCAGGGTGCTCCAAAATATTTCCAAGGACATACTGAACTAAGAAGTGGCCAATACAAGAGCGACACTCTGACCACCCTCTCCCAACCCACCCCGGCACGATTTCCCCCAAAGCAAAAAACAAACCTCTTCCATGAAAGGTGCACTCACCACAGTGAAGGGAAAAGGACACCCTTATCACCAGAGATAAGGAATTTGAACTGAAAAGCCTATATAAATAAACTTTGTTACCTCTTTATTACTCCAAGCCCAAATTGTTTAGATTCTTCATTGAGCACATGCCAATTCCTCACAAATTCAGTGTTTGTTTAAAGAATATAAATGCTCTGGCTACTTCTTAGGTCCCATTGTTGAGACCTCTGTGTATAGGATTTAAATTTTTCTCCTATCAATTTGTCTTGTGTCAGTTTTATTATAGTCCAATCTCAAGAACTCAAGAAGGGTAGACAGGGAAATTCCCCTCTCTCCCCAACACTTTCCATCAGATTTAGGATAGAGCAAACTCCTTTCCTTGGCCTTTTAAGTCCTGTAACCTACCACCATCTGCTTCTCTAACTTCAACCGCCTCCCTCCCTATGGTGTGGCCCTAACAGCCTTTTCCCTCAAAATTATGCCAACTTTTGTCTCAAGAGACACTTGTACTTGCTGTTTCCTGTGATCTCAGGACAGGTCTTTTCTCTCAAATACAACACAGCACAGTTGAAATGGTCTTCCACAACCCTTAACAATTTGAAACACAGAAACAGCTTGAGAAAATAATGTGGACAAGGCATTTTGAGTAGGAAATAGAAATATATTAGAAGCAAGATTCTTGTTATAATGGCTGAATGGTTAATTCATGAATTTATGCCTTCAAAAATTAACCTATTTGTGATCCTGTTTCTTTCATTTTCCTTCTCACTCTTCATACCCCCAGGAACTAAACCAGTGTCAGGAATAAAGAGGACCACAATATCCACTAAATGATTAGAGCAAATAAATGGACTTAGACAGAGGGGTGGATCACCTCCTTCCATACATTAAGATGTTGGGATCTGTCATATTTTTACAGAATCTGACCCCCGCCCTCTGACCCCCGGCCCCTGACC
>SJYX01001654.1:92692-118790 GCA_006410675.1 Oreotragus oreotragus | reverse complement strand
GCAGCTGAATGGCGCAGCTGAAATCAGGAATACCACCCCTAACTTCTCCCTCCCAGCGGGTCAATTACTTTTTTTTTTTTTTTTGGAGACAACTCCCAGACAGTAGTACAGAAAGACTTAACACTCAGGAACTGTTAGCACACATGTTCTCCACTCATACCATCAAAGAAGCTGGTTTGTATAGAATGAAATTAACAGAAAAATCAGAAAGGAGGGACAAAGCGTTCTGGATCAGGTTTGAGTTCCAGTTGCCCTAAAGAACCTCCAAGTCTTCTCCATGGTTCAGATGTTTAACTTACCCCTCAATCATGTAACACGTGATTTCAATAATCATGTTAGGGATTTCATAAATCCTTCATTTCATAAATTTAAAAGGATTTCATAATCCTTTCAACAAATTCATCTTTTGCTTAAACTAGTACAAGTAGAGAGTACTGAGCAATACAATCCTTTATCCTATGGCACAGCAGTCACCTACAAACTTCTTAAACCCAATTTCAGGGCCCCACTCCAGAACAATGAAACCAGAATCCTTGTAGTCTGGGTCCCAGCACTGGTAATCTCAAGAGTTGCCCTGGTTATACCTTCAGATATTCCACTTCAAGGTATCAATTTATAAGGAATATTCATTATAATCAGGTGTGCAAAGATGTATTTTAATCCTCAAAGAGTTTTTACATACACTTTGAAATTTGTAACAACTATCAGACCACTGGTGTTTTTTCACCAGTGTTTTTTCCCATTATAACAGCAGGAGTTCATATCAGAATTCATTAGTTTATGTCAAGTTCCACCCTGACAGATCTGCAAGATCATATCCTTCAAAGTCAGAATTTAAGATTTCACATGAAATTTTAACCTCTCTTTCTCTCCAACAAACATTATATACAAATAATGTTGTGACTCTCTTAAGGATGTGATAGTGATAATGTGATTCAGTTAGTTTTTTCCATGCAAGGATTTGCAAAATTGATTTTGTACTTCAGTGTTATAAGAGCGTTGTGGTCAAAGGAGATTCCTTGAGAGAGTTGCTAAAGTGTTATATCTACCTTATTCTGCCACAGGGAGATGAAGGGGTTTCCTTGCCCCTTCAATTTAAACTTAACAGAGCCCAGACTGTGTCTCCTGGAGTGTACGGAGCCAAAAAATCAATACCAAACACATATGAGGAAAAAACAAATGAGACTTGCCAACTATCTGCCTAACAGAGAGGTTATCTACTTGAAAGTTACACAGTCGTGTCTTTGTGACCACATGGACTGTAGCCTGCCCGGCTCCTCTGTCCACAGAATTCTCCAGGCAAGAGTACCAGAGCGGGTTGCCATTTCCTTCTCCAGGGGATCCTCCTGACCCAAGGATCAAACCCAGCACTGCAGGCAGATTCTTTAGCAACTGAGTCACTAGGGAAGCCAAATATTTTTTGACAGGCTAGAGGCCCACGGACAGAAAGAGAAGAGTGGCCCCACTTGCCAAGAACGTCTGTTCCCCATCTGGCATGGCTTAGGCCCAGTCCAAGAGAGTGTGCAGAACAGGCTATCTACTTGGGAACAGCCTAAACGCCCCAGAATTTTAAAGAAAAGGATAAATGAGTGTTTCACACACAGAATTGACCCATGGCCACTTTAAACTGGACTTTGCCTGTTTATTTGGGAAAAGGCCTTACCATGGGGATTCTTAAGCTTGAGCCTGCACGGAATCACCTGAGAGCTCTTTAACACAGTTTGTTGAGCCTCACTTCTAGAATTCACTTTAACATGGCTGGGGTGGACCTGAGAATTTGCATAACCAGTCCCCAAGTGATGTCAATGCGGCCAGTCTAGCACTATGCTTTGAGAATCACTCAAAGCATATTTCTAAATATGCTTTATTAAGAGGAAGGCTGGTAGAAACCCTCATATACAAGGCAGACTCTCCGTCAAGATTTCAGTGGAAGAAGGGTTGGAGAAAAGAGAAGTGCAGAAATGAAATCTCAGTGCTAAAAACAACAGTAACAACAAAATAACAACAGTGAGTTGACTTCTTATTCACATGGTGAAGTTAAATCAGCAGGGGTGAGAGGAAGGGTGGGACAGTGGGGAGGATGGAGTTAAAATGAAAGGAGGTCCTAGTCTTCAGGCATTCAAGGACCCAAAATGACCAAACTTTTGCCATCTTCAAGTGGCTTCCAAAGTTCTCCTTGGTGTGACCATCAAACCAACAGATGAGAAGAGAATGGTGGGTGATATAAGAAACTTTTATGGGGCAGGCCTGGATTTTTACATCATATTCCACTGCTAAGAATTCAGTCACATGGCCTCACAGAGATGCACAGGGAATGGAGAACCACAGTTTCTGGCAAAGCAGCATGTCTTAGGGGAGCAAGAATCTCTGGTGGACATCCAGCGAGCTCTGCCACCAAACCCCCTTCCCATGGCAGGCTTCCACCCTTAAGCAAGTCTGAATCTAGGAAATGTAGTACAGATAATTTACATTGACATTTTAATGATTAAAATGAATTTTTGTAACTAAAAGTGATCAAAGGACTTCTTAGTGACTGGATAAAAGTTCAAGGACCTATCCAGGATAGGAGTAATGGGCTGAGATGGTGTTTGCAAGAACAGCCAAGAGAAAAAATGAAACTTTTACAACTCTGGGGTTCCTCTCTTTAAACATGTTACACTACTTTTTTTAGAGATTAAGCAAGTTTTTAAGTGAAACAAAGATTTCATAATTTCACATTTATAAAGTCTGATATATTTTATTATCTATCACTCTTAAAGCAAATGACAAATCTACTTCCCAGGGTTGAAACCTGCTATCACTGAAGATATCTTCAAAATTCACTGCAACTCTGGAAACAAGGATATGCCACAAATACCTGCACTCTGCTTTTTAAGGGGATCACTCTTAATTAATGTAGGCACACTCATTTACCTATGCTTGCCATAAGGTGAAATTACTGCTGTGACTTCTCACAATTGAGAAAGTTGGAGAATCAAGCTGCTTGCAAGACTTCTTTCTAGTTATCTCTCTTTTGAGACACTCTAAAAGTGAATTAACTAATGTGTTTACCATTCACTGAAGGGGAAAGGAAAAGAAACATCCTTCACGGCCTTTCATTCATTTCGTCAATCAGGACACACAAGGCAGCATCTTTCTCTATAATTTGATCTCTCCTATGACCTGAATTTTCTCTTTGTTGTTCATTCTGTCCAATACAATTGTTGCTGTCATCAGCGTCCATTGGTTCAGTTTTTACTCTGATCCCTGCTTCCGAATGAGGCAAATCATCAGGCAGAGAAGCCAAGCAATTCTGAATCATCTCAATGACTCGTTCCAGATGCTTTTGAAACCTCTCAGCTGTTTCAAGACGTTGACGTTTCTGCACCTCCATCATGACTCTCAAGGTCTCTCTTGCTTGGTGGGGTCGGTATTCATTTATGAGATGATGTACATGTACAAAAAGCAGCTTAAGATCTTCTAGCTTCTCTTCTCGTTTTATACTCCCAGGGCTCCTTATCAAGATATCTAAGAGGTCTAAGAAATTAATAAGGATAGACATATTGAGTTTTCTCAGTTCCTTCTTGTGATCAAACTGCATAGGATGAAGTCGTTCAATACCCTGACTTTCTAAAGGGCGGATGATAAGATCATCACACTGGAACTGGTTGCCAAACATCATGTAACTGTCCTTTATTGGAGGTGGAGGCTTGGGAGCGAGGCCTTCCTGAATATTTTCATCTGTATACTCCTTGATGTACTGCATCGGAGGGGGTGGGAGGGCACTCACTTGCTGTGGCTCACCCATTGTGGAAGATCAAGAACCTATAGAAATAAACCATCAAACAAAAAATAAGAGGAAAACAAAACATAACAAACACACATACACAAACAGACCAAAGATTGAGAGTGGAGCTACAAAACAAACCTGTCACATTCAGTGATTAATGACAGAATATTTTCCCTATTCTTCCATGGCCGTTTGGTGCCCAGACAAAAATGATCTCCGTCGTCTCTAAAACTAACATTTACAACAGGGAAAAGCTGCTATCCTTCTCTAATTAGCATTATATACTCAATCACTCAAGTATTTTTCCAGCTCTACTTAACATTTTCATCAGCACAAAAAACTACTGTAGTATACAGCTGACCTTCAAAGCTATTATTTTTCCAGTAGTCATGTATGGATGTGAGAGTTGGACTATAAAGAAAGCTGAGCACCGAAGAATTGATGCTTTTGAACTGTGGTGTTGGAAAAGTCTCTTGAGAGTCCCTTGTTCTGCAAGGAGATCCAACCAGTCCATCCTAAAGGAAATTAGTCCTGAATATTCATTGGAAGGACTGATGCTGAAGCTGAAACTCCAATACTTTGGCCACCTGATGTGAAGAATCGACTCATCTGAAAAGACCCTGATGCTGGGAAAGATTGAAGGCAAGAGGAGAAGGGGACAACAGAGGATGAGATGGTTGGATGGCAACATCGACTTCATGGACATGAGTTTGAGTAAGCTCTGGGAGTTGGTGATGGACTGGGAAGCCTGGTGTGCTGCAGTTCATGGGATCGTAAAGAGTCAGACATGACTGAGCAACTGAACTGAACTGATACAGCTGATCACTGGACAACATCGTTTTGAACTTGCAAAGGTCCACTCATATGTGGATTTTTTTCAACAGTAAATACTAGAGTACTACAAGATTTATGGGGCTTCCCTAGTGACTCAGTGATAAAGAACCCACCTGCCAATGCAGGAGATGTGGGTTTGATCCCTGGGTCAAGAAGATCTCCTGGGGAGGGAAATGGCAACTCACTCCAGTATTCTTGCCTGGGAAATCCCAGAGGAGCCTGGCGGGCTAGTCCATGGAGTTGCAAGAGTCAGACATGACTTAGTAAATAACTAAAAACAAGACCCATGTTTGGTTAAATCCTCAGATGCAGAACCACAAATAAGAAGGAACGATAGATACAAAAGGTCAATTCTAAGTTATACTGTGCAGAGGCTGGGCATCCCTAACCTCACAGTTGTTCATGTTCATGTTCAACTATATTTTCATCTATAAGTGAAACAGTCTGGATTCCACACCCCTCACCAGTTATGCCTCATTTCTCTATCCTCTCTACAGCCAAACTACACATGCCATCTCCTCGTCTCCATGTTATAATCACTTGTTTTATATTACAGATTGATTTCTAAAACAAACACCTGTAACTCTAAGGAACACTGACAAAATTAACACTGCTCTAGTCTAAACAAACTCACATCATCTGAGCTTCTGTGATCCAATTCCAGTTTTTTTTTTTTCTACAATATACTTTACAAATTTTTATAGATTCACTAACTTTTCTACATCCACTACAGAAGTTTCAAACTCAAATATATTTTCAGTAACTGTAATAACCTCTATCTATTCCATTTTAAGCTTAGGTATATAATAAAATGAGAAGATCCTGAGTGCTCATTTAGACTAATCTTATCAGGTTTTCAAGATTTAATTATACAATCCAACATCAGAGGTAACAAGTAATATACTGGAGGCAGATTCATACTTGGTATCTTCCCTGGTGGCTCAGAGGTTAAAGCATCTGCCTGGAATGCAGGAGACCTGGGTTTGATCCCTGAGTAGGGAAGATCCCCTGGAGAAGGAAATGGCAATCCACTCCAGTACTCTTGCCTGGAGAATTCCACGGGACCGCAAAGAGNATCTTCCCTGGTGGCTCAGAGGTTAAAGCATCTGCCTGGAATGCAGGAGACCTGGGTTTGATCCCTGAGTAGGGAAGATCCCCTGGAGAAGGAAATGGCAATCCACTCCAGTACTCTTGCCTGGAGAATTCCACGGGACCGCAAAGAGTCGAACACGACTGAGCAACTTCACAAGGGCAGCTATGGGGCAGTCCTGAGTTTCCACCAACCTATAGTGGTGAACTGGATACTACTGGGAGTCAACTGGATACTATGATGAGTTACTCTAACTATACCAAGCTACACTTCACTGCTCTACTAGCTTTCTGTTTATCCATTTTTATTAAGATCCAATCTGGAATCAACCTCCTTCCTCCACAAATACTCATCAAAGTCATCAACAATCATCACATGACCAAATTCAACGGACATTTTTCTAAAGTGATCTTAATCTCTCAGCACCATTTTCTTCCTTTTCAGCCCAGCCCCCTTCTCCCTCAGCATCTGTGATCTTACATTTATGTTTTCCTCCTACCTTACTGGAGGCTCCCTCTCAGTCTCCTTTACTGCTCCTCCTTCTCTATCCAAATTTTAATGTTGGCATGCATAAAGGAGTGTCCTGTAGAGTCACAAACTCAAAGGCCAAAGGGAAAAGACAGGGAACATAAAGAGTTACACATGCAGGGGCAGGGATTAGAGAGAACAGAGCATCTCCAAGCCAGACCTCAAAGCTTCCAGCCACTAGCATTCACTCATGAATTAAGATTCACTGCATCTTAGTCTTGATTTTTCAAGAAAGGAAGGAAAAATTCAGATTTTTATGGGGAATTTCTCAGTTTTTAAAAATACTAGCAATTAATTCTGGAATCTGTCAAGGACTGTGAAGTCAAAAAGAATTTATCTCTAACAACCTCTGTGGTCTCCCGGCCACTAGTTTTAGGCCTCTGTTTTATGTTCTTCCTGGGATGACCTCAGTCAACTGAATAGCTTTTATTAGCATTTCTATCAGTGGTTCTCAACCAGGTGTGATTTTTGCCAGCTCAGTTCAGTCTCTCATTCATGTCCAACTCTGCAACCCCATGAACTGCAGCACGCCAGACTCCCTGTCCATCGCCAACTCCCAGAGTTCACCCAAACCCATGTCCATTGAGTCAGTGATGCCATCCAATTATCTCACCTTCTGTGTCCCTTCTGCTCCTGCCCTCAATCTTTTCCAGCATCAGGGTCTTTTCAAATGAGTCAGCTCTTCTCATCGGGTGGGCACAGCACTGGAGTTTGAGCTTCAACATCAGTCCTTCCAATGAACACCCAGGACTGATCTCCATTAGGATGGACTGGTTGGCTCTCCTTGCTATCCAAGGAACTCTCAAGAGTTTTCTCCAACACCGCAGCTCAAAAGCATCAATTCTTCAGTGCTCAGCTTCCTTTATAGTCCAACTCTCATATCCATACCTGACCACTGGAAAAACCATAGCCTTGACTAGATGGAATGGACCTTTGCTGGCAAAGTAATGTCTCTGCTTTTTAATATGCTGTCTAGGTTGGTCATAACTTTCCTTCCAAGAAGTAAGCGTCTTTTAATTTCATGGCTGCAATCACCATGTGCAGTGATTTTGGAGCTCAGAGAAATAAAGTCAGTCACTATTCAACTGTTTCCCCATCTATTTGCCATGAAGTGATGGGACCGGATGCCATGATCTTCATTTGCTGAATGTTGAGCTTTAAGCCAACTTTTTCACTCTCCACTTTCACTTTCATCAAGAGGCTCTTTAGTTCTTCTTCACTTTCTGCCATAAAGGTGGTGTCATCTGCATATCTGAGGTTATTGATATTTCTCCCAGCAATCTTGATTCCAGCTTGTGCTTCTTCCAGTCCAGCATTTTTCATGATGTACTCTGCATAGAAGTTCAATAAGCAGGGTGGCAATATACAGCCTTGACGTACTCCTTTTCCTATTTGGAACCAGTCTGTTGTTCCATGTCCAGTTCTAACTGTTGTTTCCTGACCTGCATAGAGGTTTCTCAAGAGGCAGGTCAGGTGGTCTGCTATTCCCATCTCTCTCAGAATTTTCCACAGTTTATTGTGATCCACACAGTCAAAGGCTTTGGCATAGTCAATAAAGCAGAAATAGATATTTTTCTGGAACTCTCTTGATTTTTCGATGATCCGGCAGATGTTGGCAATTTGATTTCTGGTTCCTCTGCCTTTTCTAAAACCAGCTTGAACATCTGGAAGTTCACAGTTCACGTATTGCTGAAGCCTGCCTTGGAGAATTTTGAGCATTACTTTACTAGTGTGTGAGATGAGTGCAATTGTGCAGTAGCTGGAGCATTCTTTGGCATTGCCTTTCTTTGGAATTGGAAAGAAAACTGACCTTTTCCAGTCCTGTGGCCACTGCTGTGTTTTCCAAATTTGCTGACATATTGAGTGCAGCACTTTCACAGCATCACCTTTCAGGATTTGAAATAGCTCAACTGGAATTCCATCACCTCCACTAGCTTTGTTTGTAGTGATGCTTCCGAAGGACCATTTGACTTCACATTCCAGAATGTCTGGTTCTAGGTGAGTGATCACACCATCAACATTATCTTGGTCATGAAGATATTTTTTGTACAGTTCTTCTGTTTATTCTTGCCACCTCTTCTTAATATCTTCTGTTTCTGTTAGGTCCATACCATTTCTGTCCTTTATCAAGCCCATCTTTGCATGAAATCTTTCCTTGGTATCTCTAATTTTCTTGAAGAGATCTCTAGTTTTTCCCATTCTATTGTTTTCCTCTATTTCTTTGCATTGATTGCTGAGGAAGGCTTTCTTATCTCTCCTTGCTATTCTTTGGAACTCTATATTCAGATGCTTATATTTTTCCTTTTCTCCTTTGCTTTTCGTGTCTCTTCTTTTCGCAGCTATTTGTAAGGCCCCTGAGACAGCCATTTTGCTTTTTTGCATTTCTTTTCCTTGGGGATGGTCTTGATTCCTGGCTCCTGTATAATGTCACAAACCTCCATCCATAGTTCATCAGGCAATCTGTCTATCAGATCTAGTCCCTTAAATCTATTTCTAACTTCCACTGTATAATCAATCATAAGGGATTTGATTCAGGTCATACCTGAATGGTCTAGTGGTTTTCCCCACTTTCTTCAATTTCAGTATGAATTTGGCAATAAAGATCATGATCTGAGCCACAGTCAGCTCCAATCAGAAGGCATATAGCAAGGTCTGGAAACACTTAGTTGCCACAACTTGGAAAAGGGGTGTTGCTGGCTTCTAATGGGTAGAGGATGGGAATGCTGTAAACATATAATGCACCAGGGAGTCCTCCACCACAAAGAATTATCCCATCCAAAGTGTCAATATATTGTGCCAAAGTGGAAAAATCTTGGTCTCTATTTGAGTCTTGGGTTTGTTTTTTTTTTTAAACTGAAGTATACTTGATTTACAATATTGTGTTAGTTTCAAGCATACAGCAAAGTTATTCAGTTTTTTTTCAGATTATATTCCATTATATGTTATTTCAAGATGATGAATATAATGTGCTGTGCTATATACCAAATCCTTGCCACTTATTTATTGTATGTATAAGACTTTGTTAATCTCATACTCTTAATTTACCCCTCTTTCTCCCTCTCCCTTTGGCAACCAAGTTTGTTTTCTATGTCTGTGAGGCTGTTTCTATTTTGTTTATATATTCATTTGTATTATTTTTAGATTTCACATATAAGTGATATCATAAATATCTGTCTTTCTCTTGATTCATGAGTTTTGATCTCCAGTCCAGACTGCCTCTGGGCTCTCTGTGGATACGTTATAGGGCATTCAAACTTAAAAAAAAAAAAATTTTATTCCATCTACAATACATACCCTCTAAATCTGCTCCTCTCATAGCTTCTAAAGTTTCTAATCTTTCCTATCTCATGTCCCCATTTTCCACTTAGTATTCCAAGCCAGAAACCTAAAGTTTATCTTAATGCTCCTTTTTTACTAACCTCCTCTCCTCACCATCACTGCCAAGTCCTGAGATTCCCCCAGAGCAGGAAATGGCAACCCACTCCAGTATTCTTGCCTGGAAAATTCATGGACAGAGGAATCTGGCAGGCTGCAGTTCATGGTGTTGCAAAAGAGCTGGACTCAACCGCATGCACACAGGCACACTGATTCCAAACCCTTGCTTTCTCAAATTCATCGGTTCTGACCAAGACACCACTCCCTCTTATCTGGAACACAGTGGCTTCGCAGGGATCTTTTTGTTTCCACTACAGTTCGTCTACATAATAGCCAGTCTAATTCTCATACCACATTCCCTTTTACTTATATCCTAGCAATACTGTCTTCAAGTATTCTCATACAATTCTTTATACCAACCTCTTCTGCCTCTGGGTCTTTTCATGTGATTTTCCTCCTGCTTCAGGCACTAGCTTAAAAATGTCACTTCTAAAGATATAACTTCTCTGATTATTCATCAAAAGCAGAACCTGTCTTCTCCCTTTTAGTCTCTTCATTAGTATCTGATTTGTGTCCCCAACCAGACTATAAACTCTATGAAGGGAAGGACTATGACTATCACAGTTCTCACTGGGTTCAAAACCACGCACATAAGCTTCGTAAGTATTTGTTGGTAGCTCCATTCATTTCACAAGAGCTTCAAGTCAAAGGGAATTTGAAAGCAGGTACAAACATCTTTAATGTATATTTACTCCTTCAGGTATTAAATGTTTGTCTAATATATGACAATAATGATTTTGATGACAAGTAATACCTGAGTGCATACTACGTGCCAGGGACTGTTCTAAACTTCTCTCACGGTTGTAAGAAATCTGAGAAAAGAAAGGTGAGCTTTCCATTTCAAGGATGATATCACTGTGGCTCAGAAAGGTTGATCCACTTGTGTAAAAGAAGTAGCCAGAGCCAAAAGGTCTCAAACACTACATTATACTATCTTTCAAAGATAAATAAGAAACACTGCCTCCATCCCAGTGTTCCTTACAATCTATAACTGAAAACAGACAAAAAATAACTGTATGTTTTAAGGGTACTACAAAAGACCAACAGATCTGACTAAAAAAAATCAATCTAAAAATTCCATATGGGAAAATACATCAGAAGCAAAATTAAAAGACAAGCCTATTTTTCTGGAAGAAGAATGCTTGCAAGCTAACAGGGATAAATACTAGAAATTTAATTATGGTTTTTTTAAACATATTTTCTGATTTCATTCCTATGAGAAGAAAAGCACTATGACTTCATATTGCCTTTTATTCACAACTCTACCTCTAGTAACTTAAACAAGGGCTAGAAGAAGCTAAATCCTCAATAAGGATCCACTGAGTTTTTTTTAACCTGTATCTTAAAATAATAGAAAAATAGGCAAAAGATGAAGAAAATGCAAATGCTGAATAAAAGCAGGAAAATATTCAGAATAATACACTGCTAAGAGCAGCAGCAGCAGGAGACTAAAAGACGTGTATAATAAAAACTATAAGACAATGATGAAAGAAATTAAAGATAACATAAATAAATGGAGAGATATATCATGTTCTTTGATTGGAAGAATCAATATTGTGAACGTGACTATATTACCCAAAGCGATCTACAGATTCAACACAATCCCTATCAAATTACCAACATTTTTCACAGAACCAGAACAAAAAATTTTACAGTTTATGTATGGAAACACAAAAGACTCTGAATAGCCAGAGCACTCTTGAGAAAAAAAAATGGAGTTAGAAGAATCAAGAATCAACCCTCCTGAATTCAGATTACACCACAAAGCTATAGTACTCAACAGTATGGTACTGGCACAAAAACAGAAATACAGATCAAAGAAACAAGAAAAAAAGCTCAGATAAAAATCCTCGCACCTATTGGGCACCTTATCTTTGACAAAGGAGGCAAGAAGACATAAGCGAAAAGACAGCCTCTTCAATAGATGGTGCTGGGGAAACCGGACAATTAGCTACATGTAAAAGAATGAAGTTAGAACACTTCCTAACACCATACAAAAAAAATAAACTCAAAATGGATTAAAGACCTACACATAAAGTCAGAAACTGTAAAACTATTAGAGTAAAACATAGGCAAAACACTCACTGACTTGAATTACAGCAAGATCCTCTTTGATCCACCTCCTAGAGTAATGAAAATAAAAAAAAAAAAGAAGTAAATAAATGGGACCTAATTAAACTTAAAAGCTTTTGCATAGCAAAGGAAACTTTTTACAAGGTGAAAAGACAACCCTCAGAATGGGAGAAAATAATTCGAATGAAACAACTGACAAAGGATTAATTTCCAAAATATACAAGCAACTCATGCAGCTCAACACCAGAAAAACAAACAACCCAAAGAGTGGGCAGAAGACCTAAACAGACATTTCTCCAAAGAAGACATACAGATGGCCAACAAACACATAAAAAGATGCTCAACATCACTAATTATTAGGAATGCAAATCAAAACTATAATGAGGTATCACCTCATACCAATTAGAATGGCCATCATTTAAANTAAACAGACATTTCTCCAAAGAAGACATACAGATGGCCAACAAACACATAAAAAGATGCTCAACATCACTAATTATTAGGAATGCAAATCAAAACTATAATGAGGTATCACCTCATACCAATTAGAATGGCCATCATTTAAAAATCAATGAATAAATGCTGGAAAGCCTGTGAAGAAAAGGGAACCCTCCTGCACTGCTGGTGGGAATGCAAACTGATACAGACACTACACAGAACAGTATGATTCCTTTAAAAAATTCCTTAAAAAACTAGGAACAGAACTGCCATATGACCCAACAATCCCACTACTGGGCATATATCCTGAGAAAACCATAATTGAAAGAAACACAAGTACCCCAACGTTCATTGAAACCCTTTTTAAAATCGCTAGGACAACCTAGCTATTGAAACAACCTAGACGTCCATTGATAGATGACTGGATAAGGAAGGTGTGGTACATATACACAATGGAATATTACTCAGCTATAAGAAGGAATGTATATGAGTCAGTTCTAATGAGATGGATGAACCTAGAGCCTATTATCGAAGGTGGCAATGGCATCCCACTCCAGTACTCTTGCCTGGAAAATCCCATGAATGGAGGAGCCTGGTAGGCTGCAGTCCATGGGGTCGCTAAGAGTCGGACACGACTGAAGAGACTTAGCAGCAGCAGCAGCAGCAGAGCCTATTATACAGTGAAGTCAGAAAGTCAAGTATTGTATGTTAATACATGCNCTTGCCTGGAAAATCCCATGAATGGAGGAGCCTGGTAGGCTGCAGTCCATGGGGTCGCTAAGAGTCGGACACGACTGAAGAGACTTAGCAGCAGCAGCAGCAGCAGAGCCTATTATACAGTGAAGTCAGAAAGTCAAGTATTGTATGTTAATACATGCGTATGGAATCTAGAAAGATGGTTCTGATGAACCCATTTGCAGGGCAGCAATGGAGACACAGGTATAGAAATCAGACTTGTGGACATAGTGGGGGAAGGACAGGGAGGGATAAACTGAGATAACAGCATGGAAACATGTACATTACAATATGTAAATGTACCATATAGATAGCAAGTGAGAATCTCATGTGTGACACAAGGAGCTCAACCTAGTGACAGCCTACAAGGGTGGGAGATGGGAGGGGATTTATGTACACCTGTGGCTGATTCATGTTGATATATGGCCGAAGTCAACACAGTATTGTAAAGCAATTATCTTCCAATTAAAAAAAGAAAAAGAAAAGGCAAAAAATCCCCACATATATGTAAAATAGCTAATGAGAAGTTGCTGTATAACATGGGGACCTCAAATCTGGTACTTTGTGACAACCTAGAAGTGTGAGATGGAGTGGGGGTCGGGGGGGAAGGTTCAAGGGCAAGTGGACATATGTATACTTATGGCTGATTCACAGTTGCCAATTAAGCGATTATCCTTCAATTAAAAATAAATTTTAAAAAAGGATCCTATCCATATAAGACCATCAAGATTTCAAATACTCCATCACTTAACAAATAGAACACTTTCTATGTGGCAGGTGCTGGATTCCAGCACAGATCACACTCTACCTTTCAGCTTCTTCAGAGTGGTCATGCCAATTTTATAAGCAAGCTCTTAGCTACTCTGGCCCTGCAGGGAAGTCTTCTGCAGTGGAAAACATCCATTGCCCTGAGGTCCCACTAAACACCATCACAGCCACCATAATAACACTCTAAGGTGGCATGCCAGTATCACCAAGAGAATATGGGGAATTCTCAAACACAACTAATAGGAAAGGAAATAAATATGCTTACTTGGAATTAATGTGACAGTATCAAACATTGTAATGCTGATATTATTTGACCCAACAATCCTTTTTATTATTTTATATTGAAGTATAGCTGATTAACAACACTGTTGTTCAGTTGCTAAGCTGTGTCCAGCTCTTTGCGACCCCATGAACTGCAGCACCTCAGGCCTCCCTGTCCCTATCTACCAGAGTTTGCTCAAATTCATTTCCATTGAATCAGTGATGCTATCTAATCATCTCATCCTCTGCCACCCCCTTCTCCTCTTGCCCTCAATCTTTCCCAGTACCAGGATCTTTTCCAATAAGTCAGCTCTTTGCATCAGGTAGCCAAAGTACTGGAGCTTCAGCATCAGTCCTTCCAATGAATATTTAGTGTTGATTTCCTTTAGGACTGACTGGTGACCCAACAATTCTATTTCTAGAAATTTATCCTACAAAAATATTGGTACAAGTACACAAATCTGTGTATCAGGATATTTAATGCAGCACTGTTTGAAAAGAGCAGGAAAAGCTGGTAATAACCCATACCTTCATCCATACCTTCACCTATATGAGGCCTTGGATAAAATGTCTATATATACACAATATGACCACCAAAAAAAGGGGTGAAAGTACATGGAATGGAGGGTTATAAATACTGTGTACTGTTTCATTTATTTACAACACACTTATGATAGTTGCAAATAGTTATAACCAATGTTTTAAAACTTTCAAAAATTCAGACTTTTCGGCTTATGAATATTCCATATTCTTCAGATTCTCCAAATGTTAACATTTTCCCTCATTTGCCTTATTGGTCTCTCATCTCTTTATCTAAAATACTTCAGTGGGTATCTCCCAAATAACAATGTCCTCTTATAACCACATAATTAACAAAATCGGAGAATTAGCAATCATCTGGTACTTCAAAATAAATTTCATACAGCCTAGGTTTCACCCCTTAAAGCCTTTTCAGATTGGAATTCCTGTTTTGTGCTTCCCAGAACCTTGTGTAATCCTCTACTTAAACCGCCAACCCCCAAAGGGCAACTAAGTGATAGGTATCATTGTTTTATATCCTCTTTTACTTAAGCTTCAAACTAGTTCTATGAGTTACGTAATACTATCAATTTCATTTTAGAAATGATGGTCCCAAGTCTGTCTCACCAAGAAGTGTCTGCAACCAGATCAAAGGGCCAGGAAATGGCATAGCAGGAATTCTCAACCTTGGCTGTTACGGTTGCACAGCACAAGCTCCTTTAAATCAGTAAACAATGAAGCATCTGACTGTACAAAAGGAAACTGACATACAACAGAAATGTTTATTTATACCACTTCTCCAGACTAAACTTGTCAAAGGCAACGGAGGTTTTTCCTAAGACACGCGCCAGGCATCATAGCTGATTATCAGACTCAAGATCATCTTCTAGTGTTTGTTCCGTTCTGAGGGCTTTAAACCAAAAAAGAAAGGTACTGTAGGGTCTTATATCCAGACGTTAGACTCGTTTGTCTACTGTAAACGGAGCTGCTGGAAAAAACCACCCCGTAAGATCTAATGACTGACGCGTGGGACCTACCTCCTTCCCCGTCTCCCATTAAATCTTTTGATTTCAGGAGTGCTCCCTGAGGAAGAAGGGCGAGACTGGTTTGGGACAAGGCCAGAGAGAGGCCAGAAGACGTGGCGAGGCCACATAGCTCGGCAAATCTGCGGGCAGAGAACTCAGGTGTGCCAACCTCCAGTAGGACTCGGCCTCCCCACCGGAAGCCTAGAGCCCGCCGCGCAGAGGGTACCTTCCCACGGGAGGCCAACCACCCCACCCACCCCTGACCCCGGCTCCGCGAGCTGCGGGGAAGGTCTCGCTCTCTGAGGAACGCCGGAGAAGAAGGCGGACGAACGTACTCAGCACCAGACCTCCCCGGACTACCAGCCCTCCCAGAGGAAGCAGCGGGGTCCGGAAAAAGAAATGTACGAGGAACTGAGGCCCAAACCGTCGCCGCCCACTTACTTCAGCTCTGGGCTTACACTAGCAGCCGCCTTCTCCACCTCAAGCCGAAATCCAACTTCCGGCCTCCACTTCCAGGAAGAAGCCACTGATGCTGTCCTTTGATTGGCTGGAAAGAGCTGTCCTTTAACCGAGGCTCTAGTCCCGCCTCTGTGACGGTTGGTTCACCATTTCGCCGGCGCACAGTCCCTCTCCCCAGCCACCTGTCTCCTACTACATTCCCTCTGGCACCTACCACCCTTCCGTGATTTTGCAGCAGCCACAGGGTTTGGGGTCGCGAAGGATGTGTGTTACTAATAAAAGCAGCTATTCTTTGCTTTCTTTTTCTATTTTCCCGAATATTCACTGGAAGGACCAATGCCGAAGCTGGAGCTCCAATACTTTTTCCACATTGGAAAAGAGCCTGATGCTGGGAAAGATTGAAGGCAGGAGAAGAGGGTAACAGGAGGAGATGGTTGCATGACATCACCGACTCAAAGGACATGAGTTTGAGCAAGCTCCTGGAGTTGGTGAAGGACAGGAAGGCCTGGAGTGTCGCAGTCCATGGGGTCGCAAAGAGTCAGACACGACAGAGACTGAACAACTATTTAATATTGTGAAAATCAAGTCAGTATTTGGATACAAATTATCTGAGGATCCAGTAAAGTCCACCCCTTTGTGACTGTCTGTATCAGTCAGTCTGATACTGGATGTATCTATTAATCATCTTTGAATCTATAGTTTCTTTCCTCTACCTCAGTCTCCCCCAACCACAATCAATTTATTTGTTGAAGAAGTTTGTTCACTTTTGAGCATACCCCAGTCAGGCTTTTCTCCACTGAGACCAGTGTGACATAAACTATGACCTCCAGTGGGCATTCTTTAGTCCTCATCTTAGTCTACTCTCAGCAGCATTTGGCACACTTGATCATTTGAATTGCCCCCGGACTGAGTTCTCTTCTTAATGTCATCCAGGTAATAATACTCAAGTGGTATCTAGATCCTGGCAACACCCTGTCCCTTGCACTCAGACCCTCTTATCCAACAGTATTCAGTTCAGTTCAGTTCAGTCGCTCAGTCGCGTCCGACTCTTTGCAACCCCATGAATCACAGCACACCAGGCCTCCCTGTCCATCACCATCTCCCAGAGTTCACGAGTCCATGATGCCATTCAGCCATCTCATCCTCTGTCGCCCCCTTCTCCTCCTGCCCCCAATCCCTCCCAGCATCAGAGTCTTTTCCAGTGAGTCAACTCTTCACATGAGGTGGCCAAAGTACTGGAGTTTCAGCTTTAGCATCATTCCTTCCAAAGAAATCCCAGGGCTGATCTTCTTCAGAATGGGTTGGTTGGATCTCCTTGCAGTCCAAGGGACTCTCAACAGTCTTCTCCAACACCACAGTTAAAAGCATCAATTCTTCGGCGCTCAGCCTTCTTCACAGTCCAACTCTCCCATACATGACCACAGGAAAAACCATAGCTTTGACTAGACAGATCTTAGTCGGCAAAGTAATGTCTCTGCTTTTGAATATACTATCTACAGTATTACCCATCTTTATTAGACTGTAAAGTCTCAAACATAATGGTTCATCTTTACTCCTCTTTCTCCCATACTCTATTCAAAATTAGGGTATCAGTCTTTTGTATTAGTTCTATGTAGAAATAAGTAAAAGCTCAAAATATAATTAATTTTCACCATCCACACTGCCTCCATCCTCATCCATGCCACCATAATCTTCCCCTGACTTCTGAGATAACCTCCTAAATGTCAATAGTTTCCTTGCTTCCACTTTTGTCCTTCCTTAGCCTATTTAAGAGTCGGACATGACTTAGCAACTGAACTGCAACAACAACAAAGCCTATTTTATCATACTGTCTTAAAATATGACTGATCTGACCACTCTTCTCAAAGTTCTCCAAGGCTTCACATTCATAATAAAATCTAATGTCCTTACCATGGCCTATAGAAAGTGCTACAAAAATCTAGATCTTGGCTACTTCCCCAATAATACTTCCTACCATTTTTTTCCATGCTCAATCTTCTTCACATACAAGGTTTCTTTCTTTCCCTTGAAATTTTCAAGGCTACTTCTGCCTAAAGGCCATTGCATTTGCCTAGGACTCTCTTTCCACAGATATTCACATGCCTCATCTCCTCACTTCATACAGGTTTCTGGCCAAATGTGACCTTGTCAGATTGGTCTTCCCTGGATACTTAAAAGTAGCATGCCCCAATCATTTTCTTGGGGAGTGTCCCTAATTCCCTTACTATGTATTATCTGTCCTTCATAGCGGGGAAGGCAATGGCACCCCACCCCGGTACTCTTGCCTGGAAAATCCAATGGACAGAGTAGCCTGGTGGGCTGCAGTCCATGGGGTCGCTAACAGTCGGACAGACTGAGCGACTTCATTTTCACTTTTCTCTTTCGTGCATTGGAGTAGGAAATGGCAGCCCACTCCAGTATTCTTGCCTGGGAAATCCCAGGGATGGCGGAGCCTGGTGGGCTGCCGTCTATGGGGTCACATAGAGTCGGACACGACTGAAGTGACTTAGCAGCAGCAGCAGTCCTTCATAGAATGTGTTACCATCTGATATAATATTATGTAGCATATGATTTGTTTACATTCATTGTCTTTTTTTCCCCATCAAAATGAAAGATTCATCATCATAGGGTCTTTGGTTCATTCACTTCTGTATCATCAGTACCTGGAACAGTACCTGGAATTGGCCAGTACTCAATGAATGTCCACTGAATAAGTAACAAAATGAATATAATCATTTTCAAATGAATTCACAGTGTGACATCAATGGATAAACCAGGGTCTATATAGCCAAAGCCTGTTATGTGAAATTATCTTCCTTCCAACTTTTACTATTGTGACTATACTAGATGAGTACCCTAGTTCTTGGTGCATGCACATGTATATGTTTGTGCACTTGTTCAACCTTTTCCTTGAGATAAATTTCTAAAAATGAAATTTTGGACCCAAAGTTCAGTTAAAGGGAGGATCAAGGCTAGAATCTGGGACTCTTGACTGTTAGTCTAGTGTTCTTTACAATAAACTACAAATGAACAATGGTGTATGGTATATAATAGACATTCGCTTATGTGGCTACACTTCTGGAATCTGAATGGAAAATTTCTCTCTTAAAGGTGCCTTTTCTAGCTTAACAAGGGCTCTGAAATTCGCTCATTTGTATCTGACTCTTTGCGACCCCGTGGACTATACAATCTATGGAATTCTCCAGGCCAGAATACTGGAGTTGGGTAGCCAGCCCAAGGATCAAACCTAGGTTATCCACATTGCAGGCAAATTCTTTACCAGCTGAGCCACTGGGGAAGTCCAAAAATACTGTGGTGGGTAGCCTGTCCCTTCTCCAGAAGATCTTCTTGACCTAGGAATTGAACTGGGGCCTCCTGCATTGCAGGCAGATTCTTTTCCAACTGAGCTACCAGGGAAGCCCTATAAGGGCTAAACCTGTTGAACAAATCTTTATTGCATCTATTGTGCCAAGCACTGTTCTGGACGGTAAAAATGACAAACAAAAGCTTTGCCTTCTCATAGAGAGATACAAACAGCAGCATACAAGAAAAAAAAAATAATTCTAATAATGATAAGTGCTATGGAGAGAAAAATAATACAAAATAAAGTGATAGCTATGTGGGTTGATGGGTAGCTACTTTCTAGAAGGTGATTGGGGTAGCCTCTGCTAAGAGGTGCTTTGGAGCTAAGACGAGTGATGAAAAGGAGTCAACTGTGCAAATATCTTGTAGACGGCAAGTGCAAAGAGTCCGAGGCTGCCGTGATCCTCTAAGTTAGACAGAAGGGGAGCCCATGTGTTTCACAACTAACAGCAAAAGGAAAGTCGGAGGAGATGAAGGGGCAGTTACAGGCAGGAGTCCATGGTAACTAGCATCTTGGCTGTTTTTAGGAGTGTGGCACATTATAAAGAATATCATTTTTTATCATTTGACCCTAAGTAGCAAGCAGAAATAGTCACAGTCTTTCTACACCCTGTCAATTTTTTAAGGTTGTTTATTCTTCAGACGCTCAGTCATATCTGACTCTTTGTGACTCCATGGACTGCAGCACCCCAAGCTTCCCTGTCCCCACTATCTCCCAGAGTTTGTTCAAACTCATGTCCATTGAGTTGACAGGTTTATTAAGTCATAATTCACATGAAGTAAAATTAACTTCAGGTGGACAGTTCAATGAGTTTTGATTAATATATTCTGCCTTCCAAACACTATCACCAGAATCAAGGTATAGAATATTTGCAATATCCCAAGCAATTCCTTTTGTACCCCCTCTTCAGTATTCATTCCCCTCCCTCATCCCTAGCCCCTGATAATTGCTGATCTGATTTCCTTTCACATGGGTTTGTCTTTTCCAGAATATCATATAAATGGAATCCTGTAGTATGTAGACTTTTGTGTCTGACTTCTTTCATTTAGCTTAAAACTTCTCAAGTCCATCAGCATTGTTGTATGTATTAATAGTTTGTTCCATTTTACAGAGAAGGAATATTCTATTGTATGGATGTATCATAATTCATTCATCAGTTGATGGGCATTTGGGTTATTTCCATTCCTGTGTATCACATACACATCTTTGTATGGACATAAAGTTTTCTTTGATTGCAAGGCCTTATAATATAGGTATATATTTAACTACATAAGAAAGTGCCAAGCAGTTTTCTACAAAAGATACATCATTTTTCATTTCTACCAGCAGAACTAGAAGAATTTCAGTTGCTCTGTACCCTGCTCTGCTATTTTCCTTTTTGCGATGCTACTGGCTAAGTAGTGGTTTTAATTTGCATTTCCCTAGTGTAGAGTATCTTTTTGGTACTTATTTGCCATACTTATCTTTTCTTTAGTGAATGCTCTGTTAAAAGTTTTTGCCCATTTTTTTAAAAATTCAGTCCAGTTCAGTAGCTCAGTCATATTCAACTCTGCAATCTCATGGACTGCAGGACACCAGGCTTCCCTGTCCATCACCAACTCCCAGAGCTTACTCAAATTCAGGTCCATTGAGTTGGTGATGCCATCCAACTATCTTATCCTCTGTCATCGCCTTCTCCTCCTCCCTTCAACCTTTCCCAGAATCAGGGTCTTTTCCAATAAGTCAAATCTTCATATCAGGTGGCCAAAGTATTTGAGTTTCAACTTCAGCATCAGGTCTTCCAATGAATATTCAGGACTGATTTCCTTTAGGATTGACTGGCTGGATCTCCTTGCAGTCCAAGGGACCCTCAAGAGTCTTCTCCAGCACTACAGTTCAAAAGCATCAATTCTTCAGTGCTCAGCTTTGTTTATAGTCCAACTCTCACATCCATACATGGAAAAACCATAGCTTTGACTAGACAGACCTTAGTTGGCAAAGTAATGTCTCTGCTTTTTAATACACAGTCTAGGTTGGTCACAGCTTTTCTTCCAAGGAGCAAGCGTCTTTTCATTTCATGGCTGAAGTAACCATCTGCAGTGATTTGGGAGCCCCTCCCAAAATAAAGTCTGTCACTGTTTCCAAAAAAAAAAAATAATTCTAATAATGATAAGTGCTATGGAGAGAAAAATAATACAAAATAAAGTGATAGCTATGTGGGTTGATGGGTAGCTACTTTCTAGAAGGTGATTGGGGTAGCCTCTGCTAAGAGGTGCTTTGGAGCTAAGACGAGTGATGAAAAGGAGTCAACTGTGCAAATATCTTGTAGACGGCAAGTGCAAAGAGTCCGAGGCTGCCGTGATCCTCTAAGTTAGACAGAAGGGGAGCCCATGTGTTTCACAACTAACAGCAAAAGGAAAGTCGGAGGAGATGAAGGGGCAGTTACAGGCAGGAGTCCATGGTAACTAGCATCTTGGCTGTTTTTAGGAGTGTGGCACATTATAAAGAATATCATTTTTTATCATTTGACCCTAAGTAGCAAGCAGAAATAGTCACAGTCTTTCTACACCCTGTCAATTTTTTAAGGTTGTTTATTCTTCAGACGCTCAGTCATATCTGACTCTTTGTGACTCCATGGACTGCAGCACCCCAAGCTTCCCTGTCCCCACTATCTCCCAGAGTTTGTTCAAACTCATGTCCATTGAGTTGACAGGTTTATTAAGTCATAATTCACATGAAGTAAAATTAACTTCAGGTGGACAGTTCAATGAGTTTTGATTAATATATTCTGCCTTCCAAACACTATCACCAGAATCAAGGTATAGAATATTTGCAATATCCCAAGCAATTCCTTTTGTACCCCCTCTTCAGTATTCATTCCCCTCCCTCATCCCTAGCCCCTGATAATTGCTGATCTGATTTCCTTTCACATGGGTTTGTCTTTTCCAGAATATCATATAAATGGAATCCTGTAGTATGTAGACTTTTGTGTCTGACTTCTTTCATTTAGCTTAAAACTTCTCAAGTCCATCAGCATTGTTGTATGTATTAATAGTTTGTTCCATTTTACAGAGAAGGAATATTCTATTGTATGGATGTATCATAATTCATTCATCAGTTGATGGGCATTTGGGTTATTTCCATTCCTGTGTATCACATACACATCTTTGTATGGACATAAAGTTTTCTTTGATTGCAAGGCCTTATAATATAGGTATATATTTAACTACATAAGAAAGTGCCAAGCAGTTTTCTACAAAAGATACATCATTTTTCATTTCTACCAGCAGAACTAGAAGAATTTCAGTTGCTCTGTACCCTGCTCTGCTATTTTCCTTTTTGCGATGCTACTGGCTAAGTAGTGGTTTTAATTTGCATTTCCCTAGTGTAGAGTATCTTTTTGGTACTTATTTGCCATACTTATCTTTTCTTTAGTGAATGCTCTGTTAAAAGTTTTTGCCCATTTTTTTAAAAATTCAGTCCAGTTCAGTAGCTCAGTCATATTCAACTCTGCAATCTCATGGACTGCAGGACACCAGGCTTCCCTGTCCATCACCAACTCCCAGAGCTTACTCAAATTCAGGTCCATTGAGTTGGTGATGCCATCCAACTATCTTATCCTCTGTCATCGCCTTCTCCTCCTCCCTTCAACCTTTCCCAGAATCAGGGTCTTTTCCAATAAGTCAAATCTTCATATCAGGTGGCCAAAGTATTTGAGTTTCAACTTCAGCATCAGGTCTTCCAATGAATATTCAGGACTGATTTCCTTTAGGATTGACTGGCTGGATCTCCTTGCAGTCCAAGGGACCCTCAAGAGTCTTCTCCAGCACTACAGTTCAAAAGCATCAATTCTTCAGTGCTCAGCTTTGTTTATAGTCCAACTCTCACATCCATACATGGAAAAACCATAGCTTTGACTAGACAGACCTTAGTTGGCAAAGTAATGTCTCTGCTTTTTAATACACAGTCTAGGTTGGTCACAGCTTTTCTTCCAAGGAGCAAGCGTCTTTTCATTTCATGGCTGAAGTAACCATCTGCAGTGATTTGGGAGCCCCTCCCAAAATAAAGTCTGTCACTGTTTCCATTGTTTCCCCATCTATTTCCCATGAAGTGATGGGACCAGATCCATGATCTTAGTTTTAAGAATTTTTAGTTTTAAGCCAACTTTTTCACTCTCCTCTTTCACTTTTATCAAGAAGCTCTTTAGTTCTTCACTTTCTGCCATAAGGGTGGTGTCATCTGCATATTTGAGATTATTGATATTTCTCCCAGCAATCCTAATTCCAGCTTGTGCTTCATCCAGCCTGGCATTTCTCATGATGTACTCTGCATATTAAGTTAAATAAGCAGGGTGAAAATATCCAGCCTTAGCATACTCCTTTCCCAATTTGGAACCAGTCTGTTGTTCCATATCCCGTTCTAACTGTTGCTTCTTAACCTGCTGTACAGCAATCCTAATTCCAGCTTGTGCTTCATCCAGCCTGGCATTTCTCATGATGTACTCTGCATATTAAGTTAAATAAGCAGGGTGAAAATATCCAGCCTTAGCATACTCCTTTCCCAATTTGGAACCAGTCTGTTGTTCCATATCCCGTTCTAACTGTTGCTTCTTAACCTGCTGTGCGGCACAGAAGAGGAGGCTGCATGGCACAGGAGCGGCAAGAGGAGATACCCCATGTCCAAGGTCAGGAATGGCGGCAGAGAGGAGTTCCCATGTCCAGGGTCAGGAGCCGCAGCCAAGAGGAGATACCCAACATCCAAGGTCAGGAGCGGTGGCCTAGAGGAGTTACCCCACTTCCAAGGTCAGGAGCCATGGCTGAGAGGACAAACCCTACATCCAAGGTCAGGAACAGTGGCCATGTGGAGATACCCCATGTCAAAGATAAGGAGCAGCAGCTGCACTTTACTGGAGCAGCCATGAAGAGATACCCCATGTCCAAGGTAAAAGAAACCCAAGTAAGATGGTAGGTGCTGAGAGGGCATCAGAGGGCAGATAGACTGAAACCACAATCACAGACAACTGCCAATCTGATCACATGGACCACAGCCTTGTCTAACTCAATGAAACTAAGCCATGCCGTGTGGGGACACCCAAGACGGACGGGTCATGGTGGAGAGGTCTGACAGAATGTGGTGTACTGGAGAAGGGAATGGCAAACCATTCTTGCCTTGAGAACCCCATGAACAGTATGAAAAGGCAAAAAGATAGGACACCGAAAGATGAACTCCTCAGGTCGGTAGGTGCCCAATATGCTACTAGAGATCAGTGGAGAAATAACTCCAGAAAGAATGAAGGGATGGAGTCAAAGCAAAAACAACACCCATTTGTGCATGGGACCGGTGATAGAAGAAAGGTCCGATGCTGTAAAGAGCAATATTGCATAGGAACCTGGAATATTAGGTCCATGAATCACAGCACATTGGAAGTGGTCAAACAGGAGATGGCAATAGTGAACAGCGACATTTTAAGAATCAGCAAACTAAAATGGACTGGAATGGGTGAATTTAACTCAGATGACCATTATATCTACTACTGCAGGCAGGAATCCCTTAGAAGAAATGGAGTAGCCATCATAGTCAACAAAAAAAAAGTCCAAAATGCAGTACTTGGATGAAAAATGACAGAATGATCTCTGTTCATTTCCGAGGCAAGCCATTCAGTATCACGCAATCCAAGTCTATGCCCCAACCAGTAATGCGGAAGAAGCAGAAGTTGAACAGTTCTATGAAGACCTACAAGACCTTTTAGAACTAACACCCCCAAAAAATGTCCTTTTCATTATAAGGGACTGGAATGCAAAAGTAGGAAGTCAAGAAACACCTGCAGTAACAGGCAAATTTGGCCTTGGAATATGGAATGAAGCAGGGCAAAGGCTAACAGAGTTTTGCTAAGAGAATGCACTGGTCATAGCAAACACCATCTTCCAACAACACAAGAGAAGACTCTATCCATGGACATCACCAGATGGTCAACACTGAAATCAGACTGATTATATTCTTTGCATCCAAAGATGGAGAAGCTCTATATAGTCACCAAAACCAAGACCAGGATCTGACTGTAGTTCAGATCATGAACTCCTTATTACAAAATTCAGACTGAAATTGAAGAAAGTGGGAAAACCACTAGACCATTCAGGTGTGACATAAATCAAATCCCTTATGATTATACAGTGGAAGTGAGAAATAGATTTAAGGGACTAGATCTGATAGATAGAGTGCCTGATGAACTATGAACAGAGGTTCGTGACATAATGCAGGAGACAGGAATCAAGACCATCCCCAAGAAAAAGAAATGCAAAAAAGCAAAATGGCTGTCTGAGGGGGCCTTACAAATAGCTGTGAAAAGAAGAGATGCGAAAAGCAAAGGAGAAAAGGAAAAATATAAGCATCTGAATGCAGAGTTCCAAAGAATAGCAAGGAGAGATAAGAGAGCCTTCCTCAGCGATCAATGCAAAGAAATAGAGGGAAAATAATAGAATGGGAAAAACTAGAGATCTCTTCAAGAAAATTAGAGATACCAAGGAAAGATTTCATGCAAAGATGGGCTTGATAAAGGACAGAAATGGTATGGACCTAACAGAAGCAGAAGATATTAAGAAGAGGTGGCAAGAATACACAGAAGAACTGTACAAAAAAGATCTTCACAACCCAGATAATCACGATGGTGTGATCCCTCACTTAGAGCCAAACATACTGGAACGTAAAGTCAAATGGGCCTTAGGAAGCATCACTACAAACAAAGCTAGTGAAGGTGGTGGAATTCCAGTTGAGCTCTTTCAAATCCTGAAAGATGATGCTGTGAAAGTGCTGCACTCAATATG
>SJYX01001654.1:77094-91367 GCA_006410675.1 Oreotragus oreotragus | reverse complement strand
CAGAGGAACCAGAGATCAAATTACCAATATCTGCTGGATCATGGAAAAAGCAAGAGTTCCAGAAAACATCTATTTCTGCCTTATTGACTATGCCAAAGCCTTTGACTGTGTGGATCACAATAAACTGTGGAAAATTTCGGAAAGAGATGGGAATACCAGACCACCTGACCTGCCTCTTGAGAAACCTCTATGCAGGTCAGGAAACAACAGAACCAGACATGGAACAACAGACTGGTTCCAATTAGGAAAAGGAGTACATCAAGGGTGTATATTGTCACCCTGCTTATTTAATTTATATGCAGAGTACATCATGAGAAACGCTGGGCTGGAAGAAGCACAAGCTGGAATCAAGATTGCCGGGAGAAATATCAATAACCTCAAATATGCAGATGACACCACCCTTATGGCAAGAAGTGAAGAAGAACTAAAGAGCCTCTTGATAAAAGTGAAAGAGGAGAGTGAAAAAGTTGGCTTAAAGCTCAATATTCAGAAAACAAAGATCATGGCATCTGGTCCCATCACTTCATTGGAAATAGATGGGGAAACAGTGCCAACAGTGACTGACTTTATTTCTCTGAGATCCAAAATCACTGCAGATGGTGACTGCAGCCATGAAATTAAAAGACACTTACACCTTGGAAGGAAAGTTATGTTCAGCCTAGACAGCATATTAAAAAGCAGAGACATTACGTTGCCAACAAAGATCCATCTAGTCAAGGCTATGTTTTTCCAGTGGTCATGTATGGATGTGAGAGTTGGACTACAAAGAAAGCTGAATGCCAAAGAATTGATGCTTTTGAACTGTGGTGTTGGAGAAGACTCTTGAGAGTTCCTTGGACAGCAAGGAGATCCAACCAGTCCATCCTAAAGGAGATCAGCCCTGGGTGTTCATTGGAAGGACTGATGTTGGGGCTGAGACTCCAATACTTTGACCACCTGATGCGAAGGGCTGACTCATTGGAAAAGACCTTGATGCTTGGAAAGATTGAAGGTAGGAAGAGAAGGACAACAGAGGATGAGATGGTTGGATGGCATCACCGACACAATGGATATGAGTGTGGGTAAATCTGGAGTTGGTGTTCGACAGGGAGGCCTGGCGACACCCATGGGGTCGCAAAGAAACAACTGAGTGACTGAACTGAACCTGCATACAGATTTCTCAGGAGGCAGGTCAGTGGTCTGGTATGCCCATCTCTTGAAGAATTTACAGTTTGTTGTGATCCACATAGTCAAAGACTTTGCATAGTCAATAAAGCAGATTTTTTCTGGAACTGTTTTGCTTTTTTTATGATTCAACAGATGTTGGCAATTTGATTTCTGGTTCCTCTGGCTTTTCTAAATATAGCTTGAACATCTGGAAGTTCACAGTTCACATACTTCTGAAGCCTGGCCTGGAGAATTTTGAGCATTACTTTGCTAGTGTGTGAGATGAGTGTCATCGTGCAGTAGTTTGAACATTCTTTGGCATTGCCTTTGTTTGGGATTAGAATGAAAACTTTTTCCAGTCCTGTGACCACTGCTGAGTTTTCCAAATTTGCTGGCATATGGAGTGCAGCACTTTCACAGCATCATCTTCTAGGATTTGAAATGTTTAAATTAACCTATTTTGTTACTATTGAGTTGTAAGAGCACACACATATGCATGTATATGCACACACACACACACGTAGCATAAAAGNACCACTGCTGAGTTTTCCAAATTTGCTGGCATATGGAGTGCAGCACTTTCACAGCATCATCTTCTAGGATTTGAAATGTTTAAATTAACCTATTTTGTTACTATTGAGTTGTAAGAGCACACACATATGCATGTATATGCACACACACACACACGTAGCATAAAAGACCTTGGTCAGAAATGTATTTTGTTATTTTTATTGATTTTCTCCTGTAGCTAATCTTTTCACTTTCTTTACAGTGCCTTTCAAAGAGCAGAGGCTTTTAGTTTTGACGATATACTAGTTGCTATCAATTGTTTTCTTTTATGGGTCATGCATTTTATGCCCTATTCAATAAATTTTTGCCTAATTGAAGGTCACAGAGGCTTTTCCCCCCTCTTCTAGAAGAATTTTTTAGCATGTGAAAGTCCAAATATTCCAGAAAATTTACCCTATTCATTATGTTGGTCATATTATGTTTGTCATTGGTAGACAGATTCATAAACAGTAACCTCTGAACTCTTATTAATTAATTACATTGTGTCTCTACTTGTTAATAAGCCCAAACAGAAGAAAATGGAAGCTAGCAAGTTACATTCTTCATCTTCAGCCCCTGCTTATTCCTGTCAAAAGATTCTTATCAGCTTTTCTATACTGTTTAAACAATGCACTTTGAGTGAGAATCATCGCTAATACATTGTTCCCTGCAGTCTGCTGTGTAGTTTTAATTCCTAATCACTGTTTTCGTTCTTTCTGTTTTCTCATGGGTACTAATAACCTTATCACTAATAATAGTCTCAACGACCCAGACCTATGTACAGCAGATGGACCAGAAGGAGGTCTCTGGTTTGCTACGGCTGCTACACCTCTCTGGAGCAGCAGAGGGCAGCATTAACCCTTGCACTGGGGAACTAACTCCAGTTTACACTCTTTTTGTAACAGAAAGATTAGTGTGCCACATATGACATCCCACTGAGAAACAATGTCAGTTAAAAGGATGTAGAATCCTGTACAAAAAGGCAGGGACACTCTTTTAATTTATTTGTTGTACTTACTAAAGAAATATTAATAAAATTTATATTTCAAGGCAGGACAGAAACTTAAACAGCATTTTCTCTCTGTGTTTCTTTGGGTCTTCCTAATGCGCAGTGTGCATTCCCATTATACATTAACCAGAGCTCCTCAAAGACCAGAATGCCTGCTCAGAGTGCCTGCTCAACAGTGAACATCTTTTTTTTCTTTCTTCTGATGCTAGCAATATAACTTCTTAAAAGAACAGTATTCTTTCCCAGCTCCATAGAGGGTCATGGTGATTTGATGTTCGCTTTTTATGTGTTTATCTGGACCGTGAATCCTTGATGAATTTTATGTAAAATATCAGTATATGATTTTAATGTACGATACTTTGTCTCAAAAATGTATATGACAATGCCTTTGATTTCTAACAGAACAGTTCTCAGAGCTTTCTGAGAATATCCTTCCCTGGGTTATAATCTTCAGTTTGGCTCAAATAAAATTTCTTTATTTTCTTCTTAACTTTACAGTTAGTTGAACTTTTGTTGACACTATTACTGTCATTACAATGTAAAATCTACATTTACATTACTATGTGAAATTTCACCAAGGAAAAGGTAGCTGTGCCGTGAGCATGGGCTTCCCAGGTCATGCTAGGGGTAAAGGACCAGCCTGCCAACACAGAAGACATAAGAGATGAGAGTTCCATCCCTGGGTGGGAAGATCCCCTGGAGGAGGGCGTGGCAACCCACACCAGTATTCTTGCCTGGAGAGTCCCGTGGACAGAGGAGTCTGGTAGGCTATAGTCCACAGGGTTGCAAAGAGTCAGACACGACTAAAGCGACTTAGTATGCACAAACGCCATTATCATACCTGTTTAGGAATCATCATAGAATCTATCCATTTTATTGGCTATTTGATTTATTTTCTAAACACTCCCCAGAAGATCTGGCCTGTATCCAACTCTTTTAAAAGTGAGTGAGTGAGTGAAGTCACTCAGTCGTGTCCGACTCTTTGCGACCCCATGAATTAAAGCCCACCAGGCTCCTCCGTCCTTGGGATTCTCCAGGCAAGAATACTGGAGTTTAAAGTCCACTCAAACATGATTTTCTTCAAAAGTTTTCTCTGAGTTCACCAAAATAAAAATTACCCCTATACCCACTCACAGCTTAAGTTGCATTTTTTCTCTTTGTGAGGGGTGGCGGGAAGGAAGGATTTATTACTTGTAGCAAGTAAGGAGAACACGGGTATCTTTCCCAAAGTAGTGTCTCTTGAGTTGTCATTATGCACCTGCTTTTTTTTCTGTGGCTGTAGCTAAGTTCCCAACTTATCTGTGCATTAGCTCTGACAACTTCTAGTATTGCCTCACATATAACCAGTGATGAATATATTTTTGTTGAAAGATGGGTATCAATGAAGAGTTCCTTGGTTGCCCAGTGATTAGGATTCTAGACTTTCACTGATGTGGCCCAGGTTCAATCCCTGGTCAGGGAACTAAGATCCCCACAAACTTTGCCATGTGGCAAAAAAAAGTGGAAAGATGAATATTGAACAAAATCAAAAGAAATGAGAAAAATTTCATGTTTCCTAAGTGACAGTTGTGTACATATATGAGCTTCCAGCTTTCAGAATCACATTAGGGCTGGAACCAACGTAAGCCTCAGATGCAAAATTAAGGAAAAGGAGAAAAACTCAGTAAGCAAGATAAATAAATACAGTATTTTAAAAACAACTATTAAAGGGAAAAATCCGTCATGGATAAAATACTCCAGTTTTAAATAGTCAGGATCAGCAGTTTATATTCCATTTGTTGTTGTTGTTGTTGTTTTTTAAGCCTTTGACTGTGTGGATCACAATAAACTGTGCAAAATTCTGAAAGAGATGGGAATACCAGACCACCTTACCTACCTCCTGAGAAATCTGTATGCAGGTCAAGAAGCGACAGTTAAAACTGGACATGGAACAACAGACTGGTTCCAAATAGGAAAAGGAGTACGTCAAGGCTGTATATTGTCACCTTAATTATTTAACTTATATGCAGAATATGTCATGAGAAACACTGGGCTGGAGGAAGCACAAGCTGGAATCAAGATTGCCAGGAGAAATATCAATAGCCTCAGATATGCAGATGACACCACCCTTATGGCAGAAAGTGAAGAACTAAAGAGCCTCTTGATGAAAGTGAAAGAGGAGAGTGAAAAAGTTGGCTTAAGCTTAACATTCAGAAAACGAAGATCATGGCATCTGGTCCCATCACTTCATGGGAAATAGATGGGGAAACAGTGGAAACAGTGTCAGACTTTATTTTGGGGGCTCCAAAATCACTGCAGATGGTGATTGCAGCCATGAAATTAAAAGACACTTACTCCTTGGAGGGTTTCCCTGGTTGCTCAGAGGTTAAAGCGTCTGCCTACAACAAGGGAGACCTGGGTTCAATCCCTGGGTCGGGAAGATCCCCTGGAGAAGGAAATGGCAACCCACTCCAGTATTCTTGCCTGAAGAATCCCATGGACAAGGAGCCTGGTAAGCTCCTTGGGGTCGCAGAGTCGGACACGACTGAGCAACTTCACTTCACTACTCCTTGGAAGGAAATTTATGTTCAACCTAGACAGCATATTAAAAAGCAGAGACATTACTTTGCCAACAAAGGTCCAACTAGTCAAGGCTATGGTTTTTCCAGTGGTCAGGTATGGATGTGAGGGTTGGACTATAAAGAAAGCTGAGCACTGCAGAATTGATGCTTTTGAACCGTGGTGTTGGACAAAACTCTTGAGAGTCCCTTGGACTGTGGGGAGATACAATGAGTCAATTCTGATGGAGATCAGTCCTGGGTGTTTATGAAGCTAAAGCTGAAACTCCAGTACTTTGGCCACCTCATGCGAAGAGCTGACTCATTGGAAAAGACTCTAATGCTGGGACAGATTGAGGGCAGGAGGAGAAATGTATGACAGAGGATGAGATGGTTGGATGGCATCACTGACTCAATGGACATGGGTTTGGGTGAACTCCGGGAACTGGTGATAGACAGGGCGGCCTGGTGTGTTTTGGGTCATGGGGTCGCGAAGAGTTGGACACGACTGAGCGACTGAACTGAACTGAAGTGAATTTGTTTTTATTAACTTTTGGACTTACCTTGCAACACATGGGACCCTAGTTTCCTGACCAGGGATCAAACCTGAGCCCCTTGCAGTGGAAGCACAGTCTTTTTTTTATATAAATGTATTCATTTTAATTGAAGGCTAATACTTTACAATATTTTTAGTGGTTTTGCCATACATTGACATGAATCAGCCATGGGTGTACATGTGTTTCCCATCCTGAACCACATCCTGAAGCACAGAGTCTTAACCACTGGAGTGCTAGGGAAGTCTCCACATACCACCCCTTTAAACAAGAGAGGTCTTTTCATGAAACTATGTCATTCAAAGAATGGAATTATTTTCCTGAAGGCATCAGGGACGATACACTCTCAGGCAGGTTTTTAGAGCTTAATGATGAATTCCTTTTCTAATTATTTCACTCGTTTACTCATCCACTTTTTATTGTTCATCTACTAAATGTCAATTACTGCCCTCTCAGCTGCAAATAGTCCAGTCCACTGCAAAGCCAGATGTTGCTCTTCTGCAGTTATCTGAGAAAGTCTTTACCTACTTGGTTCCTGCCTCAGGTCCAAAATAAACTTCTCTTAGAACCTTGGGCCTCCAAAGGACAGAGGCAGCTTTTATGTATTTAAATCACTATGGCCTCCTTTACCCCACGCAGACGCCAGTCTCTGTGATTTACCCAGGACTGGATTATCTTTCTTCTGCGTCTACTTTCCTTTGTCTCCTTATTATCTACTCTAGAGGAGGTGGCCACAGCACATCGCACTAACATAGTGTCACAGGTTGTGTTTTCCAATGAGCAGATTTTGAGACAGAGTTTTGAGCAATAAGGAACACTCCTAGGAGCAGCCCCTCAGGAAGAAGCAGGAATGCACAGAGGGAGAAACTGAGCTGTGATACAGGTCCCACCAGCAGCTCCTGAACCAGAGTGACCTTGGGCTACGACACCCAGACCTTTATCTCCTTCAGTTCTTCCTATGCACCTTGGATGAGGAACCTAGGCAACTTCCAAACTCACCGCCAGCTGAAGGCTTTCTGTGGGCCGCACCCCCACCAGGTGGGGCCATGGGTCCTTCACTGAAGGAATGTCCACCTCATGTGGATATTTCAAATGGAAAACTGTCTTTCAAAACCTACCCTCCAGTCTCCTCATTTTATAGATTCTGTGGCCAACATAGAAAGTGACATAAAGTCACATATTAATGGTCTCCTCACCAAATATTTCTTTTCACAGAATCCACAGTACCCTTCACAAAGTGCACACTTGATCAAGCTACTCCCTTATTTAAAACATCCCATGGCTTTCCATCACTCCAAGGTCAGAAATCAAAATCCTTTAAATGGACCACAAAGCTTTGTACGGCCTGGCCCTTACTGTGTTCCCCAGCATCTCATCACACTCTGCCAGCCACGACACTGCTTTCAATATCTTGAGGCATCTTGTTTCTTCCCACTATCACACATCTTTCTTCTGTCTGAAAGACTCCACTTGATTACGACAATCCTGTGGATGACCTTACTTTGCTGTAGGCAAAAACTCTAGTATGTACGTGTGTTGCTAGACTTGAAGTTTGGGAAGCCAGTTAGTCAGTAACCAACCATCCATTGCCTAATTGCCCGTGCAGCAGACAAATTGTTACCATGGAGATGAATATTGCTGTCAAAAATACTGGCCTTTATCTGATAGGGTTTATTGACTTGATGCCCCAATTGATAGCTCCCTCCAGAGGAAGATGCCTGTTGCATTGAAATGTGTATGTATCTGAACAAGCATTTCTTGATGAACTGTCAAAATAGAAAAGGAAATGCAGAGAAAGTGCCAGGCAGGGCATGTTGTGGTGGCAAGTCCTCACCTGCACTTTCTTAGATGGCGTTTGTGTACATTCTGTGTCTGCTCAATTAATGTCCTGCATTATGGACAAACTAGGTTGACATTAGAGAAGCCCTTTGGAGTGAGAGAGTGAGAATGCATAAAACAGGATAAGAAAGACCAAAGGTAAAGCCAGGGGATACAGAATCATGAAACTGAATTTTGACTAGGCTGATTTGGCCTCTGGCATGGTGAAAATTTGGGGCTCAGAGTCAAAGGCTTTGGAGAGAGTTTCCCTTTATCGCTCTCCTCTGGCACATTGCCCCTCACATTTCCAGAAGGCCTCCCCCAAATCCCTCTCAGGTCTTAGAGAACATGCCTCTTGGTTTCTTCCTCCCAAGACCCACTGTTTCAAGAATTAATTCCAAGGACACATTGATCCCCAGAATTGTTTGATCTTGTTTATCGGAAATCACAAGGTGGGATTTTCCAGCCGCCCACCAGAGCAACTGAGAAGGGCTTCCCCTCATCCTCCCAAGCCACCACTCCTCCCTATCTTACTTCTCACCTCCTCCACCTCTATCACACACATGTGCTTTGCAGAGAAAGTCCCTAAGTTTTACTGGAAACCCAGCTTCCGTCCTAGTAGACTGTTGTCACAGAGAAGAATGAGCAGAGAACTGCAAGGCTAGCAGATGACTCCCAGGCTCATACAAACACACATGGTTCTCAGAATCATTTTTCTCAAATGCCGCTTTATTATCTGTTGTTAACAAGTTAATGATTTTCATAGACACAGGAAATTTATTTACAACCTCTTAAAATTGAAACGATTCATTTTTATAATGGACATTTGAAAATTGCAGTCTCACTTCTAATATATGTTTTTTTTTCATTTTTAGAATCATTTTCCACATGCATACATCACTTACATAGTTCATAAGTATAGACCATTTTGAATTATTCTATTATTTCTTACCAAAATAGCAAACCTTTCCTGTGTTCCTGGATAGTGAGTATGTCACTTAGACGTTTTAAATTTTATACTTATTGAAAGATTATTTTCCAGACTTAGATATTTTGTTATCTCTTACACATATATTAAAAGGGAAACATACGTGAAACACGTTGGTTAAGATATTTTTAAAGTAGTGACTGCCACCTGGCTGACAGCAATATAAAAATCATCCTGATAACAGAAGTACTAAAATAGAATATACACAGGGGTTTCCTGGTGTCTCAGTGGCGAAGAATTCACCTGCTAATGCAGGAGACATGGGTTTGATCCCTGATCTGGGAAGATCCCACGTGCCGCGGAGTAGCTAAGTCTGTGCACCAGAGCTTCTGAGCCTGTGCTCTAGAACCTTGGAGCCGCAACTCCTGAGCCCTCACACCGCAACCGCTGAAGCCTGCTGAAGTCGGCACCCTAGGGCCCACGCTCACCTAGAGAAGCCACTGCAATGAGAAGCCCGCACACTGCAACTAGAGAGTAGCCTCTGCCCACACCAACTAGAGAAAAGCCTGTGCAACAACGAAGACCCAGCACAGCCGGAAACGATGAACGGAATTGTTTTTAAAATAAAATATACACAATAATACATCCCCATGGACACCCCTTCTTTGCATAATAAAACAATCCCCACCCTGTTGAAGCTTTCATATGTACCTCCCAGGCCATCCCTCCATTCTTTTCACCTTATAGAAATCCACTGTTGTGAATTTGTTGTTTATCATGTCCTTGTCTTTTTCCTTTACACATTTAGTGAACGTGTGTTCCCACATTTATTGTTTGATTTTTTCTGCAAATGGAGCTATATTGCATGTATTTTTATGACGCTTTGTTATTCAACGTTACAAGAGACTCACCCATGCTAACCTCTCCAACTGCTATTCATCTTCACTGCTGTGTAATATGTACTGTAGGCATATGCCATATTTGATCAGTTCTCCTGTTTGATGATATGTAGACAGTTTCCAGGATTTTGTTATTACAGATTGTTTTACTGTAAACATTTTCCTAGTTGTCTCCTGGAAAGTGTTTATGAGAGTTTCTCCAGAGTGTATACCCAGGAGGAATAAGAATTTTAAGATTACATCCAGGTGGGCAAACTTTTCTGCCAAACACCAGAGAACAAACATCTTAGACTTTGCAGGTCACGTGGTTTCTGACACAGCTACTCAGATCTGTCTTTTTAGTGTGGAAGCAGCCTTGTGTTGTGTTAGTCGCTCAGTCATGTCTGACTCTTTGCGACCCCATGGACTGTACAGCCCACCAAGCTTCCTCTGTCCATGGAATTCTCCAGGCAAGAATACTGGAGTGGGTTGCCATTTCCTCCTCCAGGGGAAACAGCCTTAGACAATATATAAATGAATGGATGTACCTATGTTCCAATAAAACTTTACTTATAAAACCAGATAGTTGGCAAGGTTTGACCCTCAGGCTGCCAGTTCCTGATCAAGATGATAAACTTCACTATTCTGATTGCTTGCAAGCGCTGAAGCACCCTTTCTTTTCTCACCTGATTACGCCTAGAGGAGACATGAGTCCTGCCTTATTCTACGGACTGGACTGAATGACCTTATTCAGGAGTCTTCAGGGAGAAGAGGAAGGGCATGGGGCGTTGGTGGTGTTGTGCTTCCCAGCCCATACTCTGTGACTTACAGCCATTGTCTTGGGGAAACCAAAGGCAGAAAGGGGTTGAGGCAAGGCAGGGCACTAATGTTGGCTCTGTTGGACATGGGTGGGAGCTGGGGTTCTGCTTGACGGGTCTCAGCAAAGTTCACATCACAGAAACCACTGTGAAGTCACTACCAGGCAAGAGGACATAGATATTCAAACAGAACAGAGCTTTTCTTTTGGAGTTTTATGGTTTCCTTTATTAAAGAAAGCTGGAATTGACTCTCTAGGGATGCTTTCCTGAAGTTGAGTCTCCATGGAAGCTTCCTGCCCTGGCTCCTATTTAAACGGATTTTGTTTCGATGATGATGGTCTCCATCGTCTCCGATGTCACAGTTCCATGGATCTCCACATCCTCACTAGCTGGGGCTTTCTCCACCTTGGCCTCTATGTTGCGTTTCTCTACCATCTTAGCCACAAAGTCTACCTCTCTGTCATGTCCGACCATTGGTTTTGAACCAGGAACGACTCTGAAGCTTCTGAAGAAAGTGCTGATCTTACTGGATCTCTTATTCAAAGTCCCTGAACTGGTGCTGGACCTGCTCTTCCCTGGCTTGCAAGCTGTCCTCCCCTCCTGGCCAGATGAGCTGTGGCTGCCACTCTTGTGAGGGCTGTGCCCTTTGCCCCTGGTGCCACTCTGCCCTTTTTCTTTTTTGTCGTCTCTCTTGTTTCCATGGCCTGATACGGACCGGTGGGAGGATGACTTCCGGGGCTTGTCTCCTCCTGTCCTGTGATGACCTTCCCCTGTTCTGTGGTGACGGGAACTTTTCCTAGATGAAGACTTGTCCTTCTTTTCCCTTCTTTCCTTTTTTTCCTTCCGAGTTTCATCCCTGGAGTGGGAGACCTTCTGGCTTCCATCTCGTTCAGACATGTAGCCTTCACTCTGCAAGGTAGAGACCAGTGGGGCTACAACCCGGCCTTCAGCACTTGCAGCAGCAGGCTTGCCGGTCGTCACTGCTCCTGCAAACACCACGCTCATGCTGCTGTCTGCACTGTCCACCCCTGTCGAGGATGTGCTGGCAGCACCTGCCAAGACCAGGTTCGTGCCCTCTGAGGATATACTGGCAGCACCTACAGTGGCCTTGCTGGATCCGCTTTCTCCTGGACCCTTGGCGGCAGCTCCTGCCAGGGTGGTGCTCACCTGGCTGGTGCTGGTGCTCCTAGTTGCGGCCAAGCTCACAGCCCCTCCTACGGAGCCTGCTCCCAGCCCTGCAACTGCCACGCCTCCTCCAGAGCTTGTTGTCCCTGGTATGGCCAGGCCAGAGGCTGTCCCTGCCGCTCCTCCTTCAGTACTTTTCAAGGATGTAGTTGAGCCATGGGGGACATGATAGACTCCCTCTCCACCAACATAAGCACAAGACGAGGCTCCCGACACATCGCCAAGCTTGTGAAGCCCCACAGCGTCATGATCCCTTTCTCTATGGAGCTCTGTGGTCTGTGCCAAGGGAGGAGAAACAGGTAAGATAGAGATCACAGAAAATGAGATCAGAGCTGTCCACTCTTCTCCCATCCTGAAGCTGACCAGCTCAAGGGTTTATCTTTAGAATAACCTTTGAAATCATCCAGTCTAAGCTCCCACTGGCTGAAAGATTCCATCTACAGCATCCCTGTCAAACAGCCACTCTGTTTGCTTGAACAGTTCCAGGGCCAGGGAAAGCACTGATATTGATACAGTTCTCCCCGGTAATTTAATTTTATTCCCTTGTGCTTCTACTTCTGCAGGACAGGTTCCTAGAAGTGGAGTTGCTTGGTCAAAGGACACATACATTCTGTGTTTTGGAGACTTAGAATGAATTGTGCATGAGTAGATGCACAGTTGAGTTGGACTGATTTTAATCAGCATATGAGAGTCATGGGGAGACAATGAAGAGCTTCCAAATTGTGAATAATATTCTACCACTGATGAGATTACCTGGCCTTGGGTAAGTGTTCAAGAAAAGATTAGACAATCAGGATTGCTGTAGAAGGGATTACAACCCTGGGATGAGATCAGTGTGGCTGATACAATACCTAACCTCTCCAGTGTGTGAGTTCCATAGTGACGGCTCATTTGGTTCTGAGACTTTTTGACATGCGAAGGCATTTCCTAGGTGAGTCTCAGAGAGCATCAAACCCCTTTGAAGGACCAGCTTTGCATTGCTCTCCCAAAGCAATCTGCCCTGTGTTCTTGAGTCTCTGTAGGTACTTACCAGTAGGCTTTTGTCACCCTCCAGAATTCTTGTATCTACAGTTTGGAGCGTCGGGGTACTGCTGCAACTCTCTACCGGTGGTCTCAGGAGATAGACAAGCTTTTCCCAATAGCAAAAGAGGTCTTCTCGTGCATCAGAAGAGGGGCACAGCTGCAAATAAAAAGTACGGCCAGTGGCAAGCTTCAGGCGCAACTGTTGTTTCTCACGGTCGTAGATGGAGATCTTGACAAACTTCAAGGGAAGCAACCTGGTGAGCTCTAAGGTCTTCATGGGCTTGCGACCTCTCCCCTTGGTGGTCCGGGTGTGTCTGACACGCTCTTCACAGACTTTAGTTGGTCGAGCCAGGAGCATGACATCAGGTAGTGGGAGGATGGGGCTGGTGGATGCGATGCCCACAGTCACCATTCGGACCCGGTTGTGGACGTCAATCACCTCTCCTTTCTTGCTGATCTGGATAAAGTCGCTTTCAAACATGGGTGCATACTTGAAAATGTCATACTCTCCTCCCTTGTACAGTTGTCGTTGCAGATCCCCCATGGAGGTACTGAACACACCCATTGAACGGTAGCTGTTGGCCGTGTAATAAGGTAACAAACACTCACTGCTCATGGTTCTCTTCTTCCAAGACAGCGCCACCAGCCACAAATTGAGTCGCTGAGAGAGAGAGGGAGTGAAGGCAACTGCCCATCTCGCTGCAGGGCTCTGCCTAAGTCTCTTGGCATCACCACATTTATCCTGCACAGTCCTTTGTGACCTGTCACCATCACACACCCTTTTATTCAGCCTCCAAGCAGCCACCAGCTCAGGGCAGGCTCACTAGCCCTCCCCAACACCATCACCAACAACAAACCGTCTTCTCCATCAGGAATAGGCTGACCCTGATAAGACATAAGCATGGGTAGGCTGGATATTCTTCCTGATCAAAATGTTAAGATGCATAATTGATGAAAAACATTCAGCTTCTATAAATATTTGGATGACTTCCAGTTTAACACCATCACCAACAACAAACCGTCTTCTCCATCAGGAATAGGCTGACCCTGATAAGACATAAGCGTGGGCAGGCTGGATATTCTTCCTGATCAAAATGTTAAGATGCATAATTGATGAAAAACATTCAGCTTCTATAAATATTTGGATGACTTCCAGTTTTGTTGTTGTTACAAATCTCCCTGCAATGATCATCTTCCTGCATCTACTGAATAATGTGCTGGGGATAAAATCCTGGAAGTGGGCAGTGCTTGTTAAGGGCAGTCATCCTATGGGGATGGTTATTCTTTGACAGGAACTTAACAAAGAGTGCTATCTGTCAGAACCAGAGTCCCACTTATACAGTGGTTTCCAGGGTATGGAGATTTTCTCACCCATGTAATCATTTCAAGGAGGCTGGGTTTTATTTGTATTTATTTACTTTATAGTTTTAGAATCAGTAAACGTAAGACCAGAAACTATAAAACTCCTAGAGGAGAACATAGGCAAAACACTCTCCGACATAAATCACAGCAGGATCCTCTATGATCCACCTCCCAGAATACTGGAAATAAAAGCAAATATAAACAAATGGGATCTAATTAAAATTAAAAGCTTCTGCACAACAAAGGAAACTATAAGCAAGGTGAAAAGACAGCCTTCTGAATGGGAGAAAATAATAGCAAATGAAGCAACTGACAAACAACTAATCTCAAAAATATACAAGCAACTTATACAGCTCAATTCCAGAAAAATAAACGACCCAATCAAAAAATGGGCCAAAGAACTAAATAGACATTTCTCCAAAGAAGACATACGGATGGCTAACAAACACATGAAAAGATGCTCAAC
>SJYX01001654.1:56938-73499 GCA_006410675.1 Oreotragus oreotragus | reverse complement strand
GAGAGGGAGAGGGAGAGGGTGGGATGATTTGGGAGAATAGCATTGACATATGTATATTATCATGTAAGAAATGAATCGCCAGTCTATGTTCAATGCAGGATGCCGGATGCTTGGGGCTGGTGTATGGGGATGATCTGGAGGGATGATGGTGAGGTGGGAGGTGGGAGGGAGGTTCATGTTTGGGAGTTCGTGTACACCCGTGACAGATTCATGTCAATGTATGCCAAAACCAATAGAGTACTGTAACGTAAAATAAAGTAAAATGGAAGCGCTAAAAATAAATAAATAAATAAATAAATAAACCGTTTCCATTGTGAAATATAGCACACACTCATAAAAGTGCACAAAGCATAAATATATAGCTTAATGAGTGATAAGAAGGTGAACATCCTTGTAGCTGCTGCCCAAAGCAAGAAATAGAACCCTGCCAGCCTTTCTTCAGCATGTTCCCTCCCAAGCACAGCTCTCTCCCTCGCCACGAAGGTGCCTCAAATTTGGCTTTCCTTTTTCCTTCTTTCTTTTTAAATTGAAGTATAGCTGATTTACAGTGTTGTGTTCATTTCTGCTGTACAGCAAAGTGATTCATTTTCCATTATGGCTTATCACAGGATATTGAATATAGTTTCCCTGTGCTATACACAGTAGGACCTTGTTGTTTATCCATTCTATATATAATAGTTTGTATCTGCTAACCCCAAACTCCCAACTCATCCCTCCCCCATCCCACTCCCTTGGCAACTGTAAGTCTGTTGTCTTTATCTGTGAATCTTTTCTGCTACATAGGTAAGTTCCTTTGTGCCATAGTTTAGATTCCACATATAAGTGATATCATATGATATTTGTCTTCCTCTTTCTGACATACTTTACTTAGTGTGATAATCTCTAAATCCATCCCCGTTGCTGCAAGTGGCATTAGTTCATTTTTCATGGCTGAGTAGTATTCCATTGTATATACGTACTGCGACTTCTTTGCCCATTTATCTGTTGATGGACATTAAGGTTATTTCCATATCTTGCTTAAAAAGTGAATAGTGCAACTACCAACATAAGAGTGCATGTATCTTTTTGAGTTACAGTTTTGTTCAGATATATGCCTATGAGTGGGATTCTTGGATCACATGACAGCTCTATTTTTAGTTTTTTTGAGGAACCTCCATACTATTTTCCATAGTGGCTGCACAAATTTAAATTTCCACCAACAGTGTAGGAGGGTTTCCCTTTCTCCATATCCTCTCAAGCGTTTGTTATTTACAAACTTTTTAAAATGTTTTTTATTTATGTATTTATTTAGTTGTCTTGGATCTTAATTGAAGCATGTAGGATCTTTGGTTGCTGGAGTATGGATTCCCTAGTCGTGACACACAAGCTCAGTAGCTGCAGAATGTAGGTTTAGTTGCTCCATTGCATGTGGGATCTTAGTTCCCTGGGCAGGGATCGAATCTGTATCCCCTGACATTGCAAGGTAGATTCTTAACCACTGGACCACCAGAAAAGTCCCCAAACTTTTTAATGATGGCCTTTCTGACAGGTGTAGTCCTCATTGCAGTTTTGGTTTGTATTTCTCTAATAACTGATGATGTTGAGCATCTTTTCATGTGCCTCTTGGTCATCTGTATGTCTTCTTTGGAGGAATGTCTATTTAGTTCTTCTGCCCATTTTTTGACTGAGTAGTTTTTAATTGTTGTTGAGTTGTATGAGCTATTTGTATATTTTGGAAATTGAGCTCTTGTTGGTCACATCATTGCAAACATTTTCCCCCATTCCATAGGTTGTTTTTTTGCTTTGTTTATGGCTTCCTTTGCTGTGCAAAAGCTTATAAGTTTGATTCGGTCCCACTGGTTTATTTTTCCTATATTTCTATTTCCTTGGGAAATGATCTATGAAAACATTGGTAGGATATATGTCAGAGAATGTCTTGCCTATGTTCTCCTCTAGAAGTTTTACAGTGTCATGTCTTATACTGAAGTGTTGAAGCTATTTTGAGTTTATTTTTCTGCATGGTGAAAGGGTGTGTTCTAACTTCATGGATTTACATGAGGCTGTCCAACTTTCTCAATACCACTTGCTGAAGAGGCTATTTTTTTTTCCCATTGCATATTCTTATAAAGGAGGAAAATTTTTTAAACCATAATTTTCTGGTGAAGAACTGAGGTTCAGGATTATCTTACTCAGGGTCAGAACATGGAGTTGGATGGATTTTTCCCTGATCTTGCAACTCAGGAAAGGCATTTTCTTTCTTTCAAGCTGCATGGCTCACAATCATACTCTCATTCTGTATCAAATATGGAATCATTCATGGTTAGCAATATGTGTGGGGACCCCAGGAATTCACTGAGGTCTTGAATCACCATAGGATTTCCCATATTGGTCTGCCTGCTTCCTCGCTCTTGATGTCTACCTGATAAACCGTTCGTTTCATTTCCTTGAACAGCTCTTCGGAGAAATTATGGCAAAGACATCTCTGGAGTTTCTGTACTTTGCACAAGGTGATGAATCCAAATTCCCCCTCCCTCAGTTAGAAGACTACTTTTGAAATAAAAATACATCCCCCAAACTCAGTGATTACTATGTAAAGGTCTTGAAATAAACTTCATCCCCTAAATGTTCTTTTCTATATCCCTACAGCTTGCTTCAATACCTGGAAAACTTCAGCCTTTTAATAAATATGAACTTGCTTATGCCCACTGAGATACATTATTCCATTTGTTTAAGTCAACAAAATTTACTGAGCAAGCTCTATTTCCAGGACCAGCTAGAAAAGAGAAATGCAGAGATAAAGGTCCTTACCTCTGAAGAGATTAAAAAAAATTTTTTTTCTGAAGATGTTAAATGACTTCTCCAAAAAAAAATAAAGTGGTTTATACTCTACTGTAAGGAAATAATCACTAAAAGGTAACACCATAAGATTTTTAAATAAGTTTCTATATTCTCAGCCACTTATTCATTTCATAAATCCATTTTTGATGAATGATTAATAAGAATGATTAAAAGAGAAATCATAACTGTATTATTAAGAACTTTCTATAAGCCAGACATAGGACTTACATTAAAGTACTTACACTAAAGTACTTATACATAGTACTAAACACTTTATGTTCTTTTCAAAATGTAATCCCCAAACAGCCCTATAAAACATAAGCACAGCTACTATTCCTATTTTATAGAAAGGGAAATCAAGACTCAGAGAAGTTAAGCAACTTTATTGGGGTCACAAGGCACTGAAAGCATAAGTCCCCAAATACAGCAATGGTTAAACTATACTACACTGTATCACACAAATAGAACACAAATACACACATACTATTCTGCATAAATTCATCAGTTCTTCTAATTAATATTATTAAGTGCCTACTTTTTGCCAGGCCCTGTTTGAGTTGCTAGGCATGCAGCAGTGGACAAAACAGAAAAATAGCCTCAATTTCACAAAGCTTGTATGTAGACAATAAATGGCAGTAAAATAAATGATATGTCCAGTGCTGTGGAAAAAGATAAAGTAGGCAAGTGGGATGGAGCTGGAGGTGGTGGTCAAGGAAGGCTCAATGAGAAGCAACCTCTGAGCAAAGACCACAAAGTGTTTGGGGAGTAACCTCTGAGCAACCTCTGAGCAAAGACCTCAAGGCGTTTGGGGAGTAACCTCTTGTCAGAGGGAATAGCAGGGACCAGGATCCTAATGTGGGAGTGTGCCCGGTGTGTTAGAGGAACACCATGGGGGCCACAGAGACGAGAGCGGAGTGAGGGGAAGTGGTTGGGGATGAGACCACGAAACAACTGTGGGGACTTAGGAAAGCAGACCATGTGCAGAGCTACATGTATGGAGGATCATTCCTGGCTGCCATGTTGCAAAGAGACTATAGAGGTGTAAGGGCGCAGAAAGGGAGATTAGGTAGCTCCTGCAAGAGACGATGATAGGTAAGATGTATGTGGGAGCTGTGGAAACAGTGATCAGCTCCTAGACATGCTTTGACTGAGGTACCCATATGTATACTGGTGTTGAACAATTTTCAATAAATATTAATAAGTGAAAAAGTAAATTGCAAAAGAGCATATATAATATGCCACATATTATTTAATTAAAAAGTTTTAAAATGTGTGTGTGTGTGTGAACAGATGCATAGGAAACTGGTACCAGGAATAATCTTGGAGTAGTTTGTTGATTGAGGAAAATAGTGGGACAGAGACTTATCTTTCCAGAACATTCTCTTTTATACCTTTCAGATTTTATTCCATTGCATATACTACTTGCACAAAAATAAATAGTACTTTTTGATTTATAAAAATATTATGCTAGTAAAATTATATTCCTAGGCTATTTGTCAATTCAGACCTTATTATAGAAAAGAAGTAAATAAAGAGTTTTATTCAAATTTAACTCTCTTTGGCACAAAATTTTAGAATTTGAGAACCAAAACACAAAATATCACTCAAAGTTCATTTTCTGATTTTTCTAAACATTCTGTAGAATTATTCTCTTTGCAAAGTTTGGAAGTCTGCTGCATCCCCATCAAAAACAAAATGGAGATCAATAAGTCAAGATGTATTTATTGATTGCCAGCTATGTGCCTACCATTAAACTAAGAGCATTCAGGTTGTCAAACTGTAAGTTTCAAAAATCTGAAAACATAATTCTCACACAAATATACAATGAAAACATGTCATAGATTTAATTAACTCATCAGTGAGGAAGTCAGCAGCATGATAAAGCTGATTCAGAGAATTAGAAGACTAGGCATTGGCATTCAAGAAAGGATGTTGGACTAACATTGCCAGGTTAGACAACAAAACTGGTTAAATGTCTACAGGGCAATAAAATCGTAAACTTTGGGGCTATCCTTTTTACTAAATAAGATCACTTGCATCTCTTCTGAATGAAAATCTGTAACTTATTACAGGACTTTCCAGAGTCTGAGACTTCAATCAATAATAGATAGTCCTCTTGAAGTGCTGAAAATGTTCTAAAGTTACATTGTGATCATCTCATAACTGAATATATGAAAAAAGGCATTGAACTACACACTTTCAATGGATGAATGTTTTGGTATGTGGAATGTATCTCAATAAGCCTGTTAAAAATAACAGAAAGCAATACTTCAGTCTTATCAATCCAATCTCATTGTCTTACTTACTTCTCTTGGATAATCACATAATCCTCGGGCAGATGTGTAAACCATGCTCTAATAAGACATTGAAAGTACACATTACCTATCTTATAATTTTTTTCTGTTTATACATTTTTGGTAATTCTTCTTAATAAAGACTATAATGAAGCATGTATAACCCACCACCCCAACTTTAGAAAGCTTGTAAGTCAGGAGAACCCTGAAGAGGCAGAGAACAATAGAGTAGAGCAATTAAATACATGATAGAGTAACAGTGAATGAGTTGAATGGATGGACTCAATAACACTTGCGTGCTTGCTCAAGTGAAGCTTAGTGAAGCTGTGTCCAACTCTGCAACCACATGGAGTGTAGCACACCAGGCTCCTCTGTCCATGAGATTTCCCAGGCAAAAATACTGGAGTGGGTTGTCCTTTCTTTCTCCAGATATCTTCCAAACCCAGGGACTGAACCCACATCTGCTGATTTACAGGCAGATTCTTTACTACTGAGCCACCTGGAAAGCCATGATAATGCTTATCTCAACATCTAAAACCAACAACGTTTTGTAGGAAGAGAAACTGTCAGAACCACAATTCTAAGGACAGTTTGGGGTACATTTTTAATTGCCCTAAGATTGAAGAGGTTTGAAGTATGAAAACACAAAATGTTGTATATGTGTACTGAGTAACATAGACGTGCAAGCTTATAGATGGCTGAGGTCTACCTGTTTATCATGGGAAAGAGGTTTCAAGTCAATAACTTTTGTTCCCCAACTATCACTTTGAAAAGCAAGGCAAGCAGACAGCTATATTTAGCCTTTTCAAAGAGCACGCCACCTGAGAGGGCCTTGTGAGCTAGGCAGGATGTGAGGGTGGGGAGATTTCTATACTGTACAGAGTATGTATCTACTGGGTAAATCCCCTGGCCTAAAATACAATCCACTGTCCTTTGGTGTTGGCACTGCTAAACCGATGTGGCGTGGGATGAGCTGCGGTTAGCCTTGGGCACCTAGGACTCCAGGAAGTCAACCTGAGGTCTGCCTTACCTTCTGACTGTCAAAAAAGACCACAGTCACCTAGACTCTTTCCCTGAGGGCCATTATGCAAATCCATTTGCTTCTGCCTTAGGTTTCAAAAGAAAATGAGCTGGTACAGATGAAAGAAGCCAGACAGGTGATCTAAAGAATTTCATTTCTCAACATTATGATCCAACAAGTGTCACCTCTCTTCTCCACCTACTTACCTTCTGTTCCTTTCTTATTTCTGTCCTGCAACATATTTGGCCCCACTCAGAGCCAAAATTCTGCCCTGCTTTTCACCACCTTATGACAACTTCTCTCTCTTGGCTTTCAATTTTGCTACATTTATAAGCCATGAGAAGATTCATCTCAGTTTATATGTTTATTTCTGTGATGTTATGCTAAATATGCAATTAAATACACAAAAAAATAACAAAACAGTTAACATTTAAGACAAAAATAAAGATTAGAAACTGTATAGCGGTGAGAGGTGGTAAATGATCCAGGAACTGGGATGAAATGATTATTGCAATTAAATATTAAATTTAACTCCTGAAAAAAAATACTGGAAGAAAGTAAAATAAATCTTAAGATTAATTATTTATGAGGGTTGAGACTAGAAGTGATTATTATTTTTGCCTATTTGATATGCAGATGACACCACCCTTATGGCAGAAAGTGAAGAGGAACTAAAAAGCCTCTTGATGAAAGTAAAAGAGGAGCGTGAAAAAGTTGGCTTAAAGCTCAACATTCAGAAAATGGAGATCATGGCATCCAGTCCTATCACTCCATGGGAAATAGATGGAGAAACAGTGGAAACAGTGTCAGACTTTATTTCTTTGGCTCCAAAATCACTGCAGCCATGAAATTAAAAGATGCTTACTCCTTGGAAGAAAAGTTATGACCAACCTAGATAGCATATTCAAAAGCAGAGACATTACTTTGCCAACTAAGGTCCGTCTAGTCAAGGCTATGGTTTTTCCAGTAGTCATGTATGGATGTGAGAGTTGAACTGTAAAGAAGGCTGAGTGCTGAAGAATTGATGCTTTTGAACTGTGGTGCTGGAGAAGACTCTTGAGAGTCCCTTGGACTGCAAGGAGATCAAACCAGTCCATTCTGAAGGAGATCAGCCCTGGGATTTCTTTGGAAGGAATGATGCTAAAGCTGTAACTCCAGTACTCTGGCCACCTCATTCGAAGAGTTGACTCATTGGAAAAGACTCTGATGCTGGGAGGGATTGGGGGCAGGAGAAGAAGGGTACGACCGAGGATGAGATGGCTGGATGGCATCATGGACTCAATGGATGTGAATCTGAGTGAACTCCGGGAGTCGGTGATGGAGAGGGAGGCCTGGCATGCTGCGATTCATGGGGTCGCAAAGAGTCAGACACGACTGAGCAACTGAACTGAACTGAACTGAACTGATGGTTGGCTCCTTCCAGCAAAAATACATTTTAGTTTTGTAACCAGAAACTATGAATTATGGATGGAGAACTATGGAACTGTGAATGGAGGTTCATAACATTGTTTAGGAGGTGGTGATCAAAACCATCCCAAAGAAAAAGAAATGCAAAAAGTCAAGATGGTTGTCTGAGGAGGCCTTACAAATAGCTGAGAAAACAGAAGTGAAAGACAAAGGAGAAAAAGAAGTATATACCCATTTGAATCAGAGTTCCAAAGAATAGCAAAGAGAGATAAGAAAAGCTTCCTAAGTGATCAATGCAAAGAAATAGCGGAAAACAATAGAATGGGAAAGACGAGAGCTCTCTTCAAGAAAATTAGAGATACCAGGAAACATTTCATGCAAAGATGGGCACAATAAAGGGCAAAAATGGTGTGGACTTGGCAGAAGCAGAAGATATTAAGACGAGGTGGCAAGAATACACAGAAGAACTATACAAAAAAGATCTTAATGTCCCAGATAACCACAGTGGTGTGATCACTCACCTAGAGTTAGACATCCTGGACTGTGAAGTCAAGTGGGCCTTAGGAAATATCACTACGAACAAAGCTAGTGGAGGTGATGGAATTTCAGCTGAGTATTTCAAATCCTAAAAAGATAACACTGTTGCAGTGCTGCATTCAATATGCCAGCAAATTTGGGAAACTCAGCAATGGCCACAGGACTAGAGAAGGTCAGTTTTTATTCTAATTCTAAAGAAGTTCAGTTCAGTTTAGTTGCTTAGTCGCACGTCAAGCTTCCCTGTCTATCACCAACTCCTGGAGCTTGCTCAAACTCATGTCCATTGAGTTGGTGATGCCATCTAACCATCTCATCCTCTGTCACCCCGTCTCCTCCTGCCTTCAATCTTCCCCAGCATGAGAGTCTTTTCTAATTAATCAGTTCTTCGTATCAGGTGGTCAAAGTATTGGAGCTTCAGCTTCAACATCAGTTCTTCCAGAGTATATTCAGGGTTGATTTCCATTAGGACTGACTGATTTGAACTTCTTGTAGTCCAAGGGATTCTAAAGAGTCTTCTCCAACACCACAGTTCAAAAACATCAATTCTGCTGCTCATCAGTTTGGTGCTCAGCTTTCTTTATGATCCAATTCTGACATCCATAACTACTAGAAAAAACATAGCTTTGACTAGACGGACCTTTGTTGGTAATGTCTCATATTAAAATGCTAAGTTGGTCATAGCTTTTCTTCCAAGGAACAAGCATCAAAAGCATCAATTCTGCTGCTCATCAGTTTGGTGCTCAGCTTTCTTTATGATCCAATTCTGACATCCATAACTACTAGAAAAAACATAGCTTTGACTAGACGGACCTTTGTTGGTAATGTCTCATATTAAAATGCTAAGTTGGTCATAGCTTTTCTTTCAAGGAACAAGCGTCTTTTAATTTCATAGCCATAGTCGCAATCTGCAGTGATTTTAAAGCCCAGGAAAATAAAGCCTGTCAGTTTCCAGTGTTTCCCAATCTATTTGCCATGAAATGATGCAACCAGATGCCATGATCTTCATTTTTTGAATGTTGAGTTTTAAGCTAGCTTTTTCACTCTCCTATTTCACTTTCATCAAGAGACTCTTTCATTCCTCTTCACATTCAGCCATAAGGGTGGTGTCAACTGCATATCTGAGGTTATTGATATTTCTCCCAGCAGTCTTGATTCCAGCTTGAGGTTTATAAAGCCTGGCATTTCTGATGACGTACTCTGCATATAAGTTAAATAAGAAGGTGACAATATACAGCCTTGACATATTCCTTTCCTGATTTGGAACCAGTCTGTTGTTCCATGTCCAGTTACCAAAGAAGGACAACGCCAAAGAATGTTCAAACTACTTCACAGTTGTACCCATTTCACGTGCTAGGAAAGTAATGCTCAAAATCCTTCAACCTAGGCTTCAACAGCATGTAAACTGAGAATTTCCAGATGTACAAGACAGATTTATTAAAGGCAGAGGAACAAGAGATCAAATTGCAAACATCCATTGGATCATAGAAAATGCAACAGAATTCCAGAAAAATATCTACTTCTGCTTCATTGGCTAAACTAGGACTATGTGGATCACAACAAACTCTTCAAGAGAAAATTCTTCAAGAGATGGCGATACCAGACCACCTTACCTGCCTCCTGAGAAATCTGCATGCAGGTCAAGAAGCAACAGTAAGACATGGAACAGCAGACTGGTTCCAAATCAGGAAGGAGTACGTCAAGGCTGTATATTGTCACCCTGCTTATTTAACTTATATGCAGAGTACATCATGAGAAATGCCAGGCTGGAAGAATCACAAGCTGAAATCAAGATTGGTGGGAGAAATATCAATAACCTCAGATATGCAGATGACACCCTCCTAATGGCAGAAAGCAAAAAGAAATTAAAGAGCCTCTTGATNCTCATCAGTTTGGTGCTCAGCTTTCTTTATGATCCAATTCTGACATCCATAACTACTAGAAAAAACATAGCTTTGACTAGACGGACCTTTGTTGGTAATGTCTCATATTAAAATGCTAAGTTGGTCATAGCTTTTCTTCCAAGGAACAAGCTTCTTTTAATTTCATAGCCATAGTCGCAATCTGCAGTGATTTTAAAGCCCAGGAAAATAAAGCCTGTCAGTTTCCAGTGTTTCCCAATCTATTTGCCATGAAATGATGCAACCAGATGCCATGATCTTCATTTTTTGAATGTTGAGTTTTAAGCTAGCTTTTTCACTCTCCTATTTCACTTTCATCAAGAGACTCTTTCATTCCTCTTCACATTCAGCCATAAGGGTGGTGTCAACTGCATATCTGAGGTTATTGATATTTCTCCCAGCAGTCTTGATTCCAGCTTGAGGTTTATAAAGCCTGGCATTTCTGATGACGTACTCTGCATATAAGTTAAATAAGAAGGTGACAATATACAGCCTTGACATATTCCTTTCCTGATTTGGAACCAGTCTGTTGTTCCATGTCCAGTTACCAAAGAAGGACAACGCCAAAGAATGTTCAAACTACTTCACAGTTGTACCCATTTCACATGCTAGGAAAGTAATGCTCAAAATCCTTCAACCTAGGCTTCAACAGCATGTAAACTGAGAATTTCCAGATGTACAAGACAGATTTATTAAAGGCAGAGGAACAAGAGATCAAATTGCAAACATCCATTGGATCATAGAAAATGCAACAGAATTCCAGAAAAATATCTACTTCTGCTTCATTGGCTAAACTAGGACTATGTGGATCACAACAAACTCTTCAAGAGAAAATTCTTCAAGAGATGGCGATACCAGACCACCTTACCTGCCTCCTGAGAAATCTGCATGCAGGTCAAGAAGCAACAGTAAGACATGGAACAGCAGACTGGTTCCAAATCAGGAAGGAGTACGTCAAGGCTGTATATTGTCACCCTGCTTATTTAATTTATATGCAGAGTACATCATGAGAAATGCCAGGCTGGAAGAATCACAAGCTGAAATCAAGATTGGTGGGAGAAATATCAATAACCTCAGATATGCAGATGACACCCTCCTAATGGCAGAAAGCAAAAAGAAATTAAAGAGCCTCTTGATGAAGGTGAAAGAGAAGAGTGAAAAAGCTGGCTTAAAACTCAGCATTCAAAAAATGAAGATCATGGCATCTGGTCCCATCACTTCATGGCAAATAGATGGGGAAACAGTGGAAGCAGAGACAGGCTTTATTTTCTTGGGCTCCAAAATCACTGCAGATTTTAACTAAAGCCATGAAATTAAGACCCTTACTTCTTGGAAGAAAAGCTATGACCAACATAGATGGCATATTAAAAAGCAGGAACATTGCTTTACTGACAAAGGACCATCTAGTCAAAGCTGTGGTTTTTCCAGTAGTCATGTATGGATGTGAGATTTGGACCATGAAGGAGGCTGAGCACCGAAGAATTGATGCCTTTGAACTATAGTGTTGGAGAAGACTCTTGGACAGCAAGAGATCCAACCAGTCAAGCCTAAAGGAAATCAACCCTGAATATCCACTGGAAGGACTGATGCTGATGCTGAAGCTCCAATATCTTGCCCTGAGTCGACCCATTTGAAAAGACCCTGATGCTGGGAAAGATTGAAGGCAGGAAGACAAGGGAACAAAAGAGGATGAGATGGTTGGATGGCATCACCAACTCAATGAACATGAATTTGAGCAAATTCTGGGAGATTGTGAGGGACAAGGAAGCCTGGTATGCTGCAGTACATGGGGTCACAAACAGACACAAGTGAGTGACTGAATGGCAACAACCACCAGAAATATAAATATTTAAATATAATTAAATATATATTTATATATATTTCAAAATTTGTCTAACTTCCACAGTTTAACTGTACCCTATCTTCTATGAATCAAACCAATTATTTCTGATGAGGACATATTTTTTTCCATGTTAACAATTTTATTTATTTATTTTACTTTACAATATTGTATTGGTTTTGCCATACATTGACATGAATCAGCCATGGGTGTACATGTGTTCCCCATTCTGAACCCCTCCCTCCTCCCTCCCCATCCCATCCCTCTGGGTCATCCCAGTGCACCAGCCCCGAGCACCCTGTATCATGCATTGAACCTGGACTGGCGATCTGTTTCACATATGATAATATACATGTTTCAATGCCATTCTCCCAAACCATCCCACCCTCACCCTCTACCACAGAATCCAAAAGACTGTTCTATACATCTGTGTCTCTTCTGCTGTCTCGTATACAGGGTTATCGTTACCATCTTTCTAAATTCCATATATATGCGTTAGTATACTGTATTTGTGTTTTTCTTTCTGGCTTACTTCACTCTGTATAATAGGCTCCAGTTTCATCCACCTCATTAGAGCTGATTCAAATGTATTCTTTTTAATGGCTGAGTAATACTCCATTGTGTATATGTACCACAGCTTTCTTATCCATTTGTCTGCTGATGGACATCTAGGTTGCTTCCATGTCCTGGCTATTATACACATGCTGCGATGAACACTGGGATTAAATTGGAAAGTAAAGGCAGAGTGAACAAAAGAAGGATAGATGAAATTAGAGTTAAATAAATAAATAAATTAGAAAGTAAAAAATTCTCCCACAACATTTTCTGTTTTAATTATAAATGAAAAGCAAAATTCCAATTCCTTGCTAGAAGTTTGATATGGAAGCTTTCTGACACTGCCCTAAACATAGACATACATATTAATATAGACACAAAATACTTTTATGTAAAAATGGGATCATGCCATACATATTAGTCTGTACCATTTCTGTCTTAACAATGTATCTTGTGCTTTTTTCAGAGTGATACCTTATATAAATTCCTCATCCATTTTCATGATCTCGTAGTGTTGCTTTGAATGGATGCACCGTAGATTAATCTCACTGATGCATATATAGTTTCCATTATAGACACAAATACAGTGAACATTTAGTACAAATGTTCTAAATGTGCTAATGTTATTTGTTTTCTCTAGGATTAATAGTTCTAGAAGGAATTTTTTTTTTTTTTTCAGAAGAAAGAGGTTATATAATTACTGAAATATTCTGGTAGCACTCTTAAACAGATACAAATAAACCTGATCAAGTTTGGATGAGAATCACAGGGAAAATAAAGGCCGTAGACGCCACCCCCTAAAAGCACAGTTGAAGGATCTCTTTGTCTTGGACACAGGAGGGCTCTAGAGTTATGCAAGAAGCATCTTCACATATCTAAAAGGCCATTCCCAGGACCAGAAAAGAGAACTGGAATTGCTAGGCCTCAAGTGATAGAACAATGAAGATGGGCTTTAGGTCAGGGTAAAGGCGAGATCACTAGTGATGGACTGACATCCATTCCACTTTCTCTAGTGGCAACACGCTGGTGTTTCTTTGGAGGAAAACCACTCTCTACTCTCGGCCCATGTGGTGGATAAGGCAGATTCTATCCCATCCTCAAATCTAGGAGAGGGTGCAGACCTGAAATAGACAACAGAATATTCTATTGACTGGCTGTAATAACTGAGCTACATATTAGCATATCATCCAAACCAGGGCAGTAATTCACAGTTCTGAGACTTTTGCTGGAACTATTAGGAACAAAGTGTCCAGTTCCAAGGGTAAAATGTCAGTCTTTTCTTCCACAAAGGAAAGCCTGCCAAAGTGTGAAGCTGACATAAAACTAAGAAGTGAAAATCAAAATTTCTAATGTCACTGACTAAGTAGCTAGGTCCACAGTGCCAGGCTGAATTGGATTTTTCTTTGTTAGAGAATGATAAGCTTTTCCAATTCAGTTTCAGTTGAGGCTTCAAAGGCCTAAAATAATACAATTAAAGGCACCAAGTTCCTTTCTCTCCTAAAATAGAGTACTTCATCAACCATGCCTGATATACTAGGAGGCAACACAAGTTCTGCCAGTAACAGTTTTGGCCACCTCCAGTCTTTAGAAAACAAAAGCTCAAAAGACAGTTTCTGGTGCACCGTGCATTTCCTCTCACAACCCACCGGGGGGTGTGGGCGGGGAGAGGAGGCAGGCGTTTGCATCCACCAGAAACCAAGTGACAGGACCTCTGAAGGGCTACTCACTAGCTTGACAGAAGTCTCAAGGGCTTGTGAAGACTGTTGTCTAAATCCCATTTGGAGAAAGCTAATGGTGAAAGCCTGGGGAAGAGCTGCTTGTTGGGTGTCACAGGGAGAAGAGACTACACTTGGGGCAAATGGTCCATCCATTGGTGGATACCTGAGTCTTCCACTAGAACCATGGAGGGAATAGGTGGCATGCAGTTCATTTGCAAGGAACACTTACCCAACAGGACAACCATATGAGCAAGGGGATCCCAACAGAGGTGGGAACAGTAGGAGGCAGGCTGAAGGTGGACCAGCAGGTCTGTGAGCTGAAGGCTGGGCTCTCTGGGAGTCAGACAGGCATCTCCAACACCAAGAGAACTGCTGTCAGAGCCTTCTGAAAATAATAACAACAAACGTGACAAACATTTGCACAAAAGAAAAAGCAACAACTGTGTATCCACCACATTCAGAAGGCATCAAATCCCAGATTACGCCTGTGACCTTGTTGAATTCAGTGCCTGTTTCCCTTCTTGCCCCCAAGCCTGAGCCTGAAGGAGAGAGTCAGAGGCAAGGCTATTGTACAAGGAATGAGGAGGAGTTAGGATGTAGCAGAAAAGGCAACATGCCTCAAACCCTGTACCAGACTTCAGCTTCAGTTGAAGAAAAGCATTAAATGGAATATATATTTGGAGTTTTGGTTATTAGACTGAACTGAAAAGGCCTTTTTCTTAACTTTTTATTATGAAAAAATTCAATATATATAGCAATGTTAAGAGAATAAAACACTACCAACCTACCCATCACCCAGCTTCAATTATCAGCTCAGCCAAACATTTGTCATCTCTTGCCTTACCTATTTCTCCTCCTCCACTGGATTATAACAAAGCAAATCTTATCTTATCAATAATTATTTCAGTATTCTTCTGTGCAAAATAAAACTTTTATGATCACAATCATGCCGTTATCACATGTTAAAATTAAAAATAATTAGCTATCAAATATGCAATCAATATTCTGATTTCCCAGTTGTCTCATAATGTCTTTATGCAATTGATTTGTTTTAATTTAAATTCAAACAAAATCAGCTCATGCTTGATATGGCTCTTAAAATCTCTTTTAATATATGGGTTCTCCCTCTACTTGTTACAGACATGGGGTCATTCATCTTTAATGATTTGGGTACAGTGGTCCCAAGATGTCCATGGTGGATAAGTTCCAGTTCAGTTCAGTTCAGTGCAGTCTCTCAGTCATGTCCGACTCTTTGAGACCCCATGAATTGCAGCATGCCAGGCCTTCCTGTCCATCACCAACTCCCGGAGTTCACTCAAACTCATGTCCATCGAGTCGGTGATGCCATCCAACCATCTCATCCTCTGTCATCCCCGTCTCCTTCTCCCCCTAATCCCTCCCAGCATCAGGGTCTTTTTTTTTTTTTTTTTTTTTTTTACTTTACAGTACTCTATTGGTTTTGGCATACATACATTGACATGAATCTGCCATGGGTCAGGGTCTTTTCCAATGAGTCAACTCTTCACATGAGGTGGCCAAAGTATTGCACTTTCAGCTTTACCATCATTCCTTCCAAAGAACACCCAGGACTGATCTCCTCTAGAATGGACTGGTTGGATCTCCTTGCAGTCCAAGGGACTCTCAAGAGTCTTCTCCAACACCACAGTTCAAAGGCATCAATTCTTCGGCACTCAGCCTTCATAACAGTCCAACTCTCACAGCCATACATGACCACTGGAAAAACCATAGCCTTGACTAGATGGACTTTTGTTGGCAAAGTAATATCTCTGCTTTTTAATATGCTATCTAGGTTGGTCATAACTTTCCTTCCCAGGAGTAAGCGTCTTTCAGTTTCATGGCTGCAATCACCATCTGCAGTGATTTTGGAGCCCAAAAAAATCCAGGACCCCTCAAATACAAAAACTCCAAGGTGCTCAAGTCCCTAAATAAAATGGCATAGTATTTGTATATAATCTACACATATTCTCCTGTATACTTTATATCATCTCTAGATTTCTTGTGATACCTAATATACTATAAATACTGTATCAAATGAACTGAACTGAACGAGTTGTAACACCCTCTTCCAGCAACACAAGAGAAGACTCTACACATGGACATCACCAGATGGTCAACACCGAAATCAGATTGATTATATTCTTTGCAGCCAAAGATGGAGAAGCTCTATACAGTCAACAAAAACAAGACCAGGAGCTGACTGTGGCTCACATCATGAACTCCTTATTACCAAATTCAGACTTAAATTGAAGAAAGTAGGGAAAACCGCTAGACCATTCAGGTATGACCTAAATCAAATCCCTTATGATTATACAGTGGAAGTGAGAAATAGATTTAAGGGCCTAGATCTGATAGACAGAGTTCCTGATGAACTATGGAATGAGGTTCGTGACATTGTACAGGAGACAGGGATCAAGACCATCCCCATGGAAAAGAAATGCAAAAAAGCAAAATGG
>SJYX01001654.1:37511-53700 GCA_006410675.1 Oreotragus oreotragus | reverse complement strand
TGCCGACTAAGGTCCGCCTAGTCAAGGCTATGGTTTTTCCTGTGGTCATGTATGGATGTGAAAGTTGGACTGTGAAGAAAGCTGAGCGCCGAAGAATTGATGCTTTTGAACTGTGGTGTTGGAGAAGACTCTTGAGAGTCCCTTGGACTGCAAGGAGATCCAACCAGTCCATTCTGAAGGAGATCAACCCTGGGATTTCTTTGGAAGGACTGATGCTAAAGCTGAAACTCCAGTACTTTGGCCACCTCATGCGAAGAGTTGACTCATTGGAAAAGACTCTGATGCTGGGAGGGATTGGGGGCAGGAGGAGAAGGGGACGACCGAGGATGAGATGGCTGGATGGCATCACGGACTCAATGGATGTGAGTCTGAGTGAACTCCAGGCGATGGTGATGGACAGGGAGGCCTAGCGTGCTGCGATTCATGGGGTCACAAAGAGTCGGACACGACTGAGAGACTGAACTGAACTGAACTGAATGTAAATAGTTGCTGGTACACAGTAAATTCAAATTTGCTTTTTGGAACTTTCTGGAATTTTTCTGGCCCACAGTTGGTTGAATCCACAAATTCAAAACCCACAGATACAGAGGGTCTGTTTTTGGAACTGGTGCATCTGCATCTCTATGCTTTTTTTACACTGCCTTATCTCTGTATTTCCTGCAAACTTGAATTTCGATCTAGAGGTTAGATGAGATTAGTGTTTGATTTTCTTTTATAGCAAGACTTCTGTGTAAGTGGTTTTGCGTACTTCCTATTGCATCACATAAGGAAATATACACTGTCTAGTTGACTCTTTTCCTGCTGTTAAGATTGATCAGTGTGTTACAATGTTATCAGTCTATAGACTTTTCATGTGATTTTAGCAGCCATCGATGATCAATAAATAGGTCCATTTTGTCATTAGGATTGCAAAATGATATTATATCACTCCTTAATTTACTCATTGTAATTCTGTAAAGAATGACTTTTCCTTATTAAATATTTGATTACTAAACTGAGATACAGTTCTTCAAAAGAAACAGGAAATACGTTTTATTTTTTCCCTTTGTTTTCCAGTTTACAGGATAATAAATTTGCTCTCCAGCACCCTCCAAAAGTGACTGATGGGTTGGAAGTTTTTCAAGTATTTTATGAACTCATGATTTGGACATTTTGACTGTTCTTCAATTCATCATAAAGGATGAATTTGATCCCAAAATTGTTCCGTCTTTGGCAAGTAGTAGTTTCTTGAATTTGGGTCCTGTGAATTGGACTTTTCAAATAAAACAAAGGGATTATTTTTAGGTATGTTTTCCTGAGAGTGATGGGGGAAATACTGAGCTTCTTAAGGTTATGTTTAGGTGAAGACAAAGACCAATCCCAGCAAGTGCCATTGAAGGTCCTATGGGAGAGAGGATAAAATTACTTATCATTACACTCCATGGAGCCTAGGCAAAGAAAAACTACTATTACAACAGCTATTGATGACATTTTGCTTTCCCACATGGCAATACTTTGTGAAGTCTGTAAATCTTTCAACCCAAACAAACTAGGTATAAATCTACCCTTCTCAAAGGACTTTTCAGTCTAGTTCAGAATTTGCACTGTAATAGGTTTTAATGTTTAATTAAATTAATGTTAATTTTAATTGTGACAATTAATTAATTTTAATTGTGACAGAACCTCAAACTGACAAAGGCTTAGAAAAGCCTTTTTTTATGTTAAAGAAAAATTGCTCCCATGCTGCAAGGAGGACCCAAGATCATCAGGAACCCAGAATCTTTCTATTTTACATTCCATTGACCTCCTGGTGGCTCAGCAATTAAGAATTCACCTGCCAGTGCAAGAGACTCGGGTTTGATTTCTGGGTCAGGAAAATCACCTGGAGAAGGGAATGGCGACCCACTCCAGTACTCTTGCCTGGAAAACCCCATAGACAAAGGAGCCTGGTGGACTACAGTCCATGGGGTTGCAAAGAGTCAGACACCGCTTAGCTACTAAACAGTAACAACAACAAAACAACCTCAACATGCAATTTCTACTTCATGGTCTAAGATAGCTGCTACAGCTCCAACCATCACATTCACATTCTAGTCAGGGGAAAGGAAGAAAAAGAGAATGAAAAGGGTATGATGATTGCCATTAAGGACGTTTCCTTGAAGTTGTGCTCCTAACTTCTGCTCTATTCAGTTAGCTATAAAACAGTTAACACGACTGAAAAATATAATCTTTATTGTGGTTGACTAGATGCCCAGATAATCTTCAGGGAGTCAATTAGCGGGAAAGGAGGGGAGAATAGATACTTGGAGAAAATAGCAATCCTTGTGTGAAGCCCATATTCAGGAGAGAAAAGAAATGCTACCTCTTTGGACAATGTATTTCCACATATATGTCTTAAAACTTCAGAACAAAGGAGTAGAAACCATTTAAAGTATCCCCTTTCTCAAATCTTACCTTGATTATGCTGGGGCAGGTCACGGGTTCTCAAAGAGTTGGACACAACCAAGCAATTAAACAACAACAAATCCAGTTATATGAGACAAAATTAAGCTGTAGTGTGGTAATCTACATGGAAAATAATTCTTAGATCATTGCACTCCTCTATAGTAATAATGGTTGTTCTGTTTCATTATTCATTATTATTTGTGTGCTATATGCCATCTCTGCTTGCACTGAGATTTCTTGTTTATTTATGACTTGCTAGAAGTAGGAATCACTCGTGATACCTTATATCCTAATTCTAAGGCCAGATACATGACTGGCACCCACCACTTACAGAGTTTATGGGATTCAGTTCTCAAAGGGACCATCACAAAGAGACTAAAGATCAGTGAGGATAAGCTGATTTCTCAAAGAGAAACAGTTTAGTAAGTGACAGAGCTGGGATTTCAGCATAATTCTGTCTGTCTCCAGAGCCTGTGTATGCTTTGTTTAGTATGCCATTCTGAAGGATTTACTAATTTTCAGCATTTCCACTAAATTTTCCAATGGAAAAGCAATCATTTCACTGTAGCACAGATAAACCACTACAAGCTTTCATTTAAATTTAACAAATTAATAAACTTTGATATTTCTCTTAAGTGTTTCATGCCCATTGTCTCTCATAACTGTCGGACCCAGTTTGCCAATTACTCATTCAACATTTTTCTAAACATCCTTTTAATGTGCCAGGCACCATAATAGTTGCTAAATATATAACAGTGAGCAAAACCACACACCATCCTTACCATTAGAGAGCTTCTAGACTGATATTGAAGCTGGGATGCCAATACTTTGGCCACCTGATGCGAAGAGCTGACTCATTGGAAAAGACCCTGATGCTGGGAAAGATTGAGGGCAGGAGGAGAAGGGGACGACAGAGGATGAGATGGTTGGATGGCATCACCAACTCAATGCACATGAGTTTGGGTAAACTCTGGGAGTTGGTGATGGACAGGGAGGCCTGGCGTGCTGCAGTCCATAGGGTCTCAAAGAGTCGGACACGACTGAGCGACTGAACTGAACTGACCTGAGACTAGTGGGAAAGACAAACACTAATCCAAAAATCACCCTCCAAAAAGTACAATGACAACTGTCATAAAGGATATGTCATAAGGTGTCTTCTGCATATAATTGGTGGAAATGACTTAGTAAAGCCAGGAAGGCTTCCCTGAGGAAGTGACATGTAGGCTGACGACTGAGCGACTGAACTGAACTGACCTGAGACTAGTGGGAAAGACAAACACTAATCCAAAAATCACCCTCCAAAAAGTACAATGACAACTGTCATAAAGGATATGTCATAAGGTGTCTTCTGCATATAATTGGTGGAAATGACTTAGTAAAGCCAGGAAGGCTTCCCTGAGGAAGTGACATGTAGGCTGAAACTAGTAGTATAACTCAAAGCAGGTAAAACAGGGAAGAGGAGATGTTTTCAGGCAACGGGAGCAGATATTCAAAGCAGCCTGAGAAGCATGCATGAGGACTGAAGTGAAAATATGTGAGCAAGGTATGAGATGAAACTAGCAAGGGAGCCAGAGAGCAGCCCCACATGTAGGAGTACCATTACTCCCCTTCACAGGTAAAAACAACTGAGGCTCAGAACCCTCAAGTAATTTGCCTGTAGTCTCACAGTTAGTAAACTGGTGGAGCCAAAAGTCAACCTCTGATAGGTAAAGATATCCCTAGAACCCATGCCTATGTTAGTTTACATGACAAATGGGGAATTAAGGTGCAATGTAGGATTACAGTTAATAATAAACAGATCTTAAAATTGGGAAATTCTTTTAGATTATCCACACAAACCCAATGTAATCTTAAGGATCCTTAAATACGCCAGAGGAAGGTAGAAGAAGAGGTTACAGTTGTATGAAATTAGAGCAATTGACTGTTGCTGTAGGCTTTGAAGAAGGAGGAAGAGGGTCGAGAGTAAAGGCATGCAGGTGGTTCTAAGGCTGGGAAGGGCAAGGAAATAGATTCTACCTGAGATCTTCCAGACAGGATCGCACCCTACTGACATCTTGATTTTAGCCCAGTGAGACCCATTTTGCATTTCTGAACCACAGAACAATAAATTCACGAAGCACTAAACTTGTTGTAATTTAAAAAGCCAACAGAAAACTAACATACAACCCATACCCATACAAGCACATGTTCCTACCCCTTGTGCTACTGGGCTTAACTGTTAGACGAGCTAAACCAGGAACTATAAAGATTGAACTCTAATCAGTCATATCATTTTGAGTCTAAGGTTTTTCAAATATTTCTAAACCATACAGCAAAGGGTATGCATAATTTTTACATATGCCTCATAGTTTTGTGAATTTCGAAAGGATGTGGTTATGGGCTTTGACATCAGAAGAGAAGCTCCGCGATGTTGACTGAACGTTGATAGAGAGATAATATTGGAGGCAAGTTGCCTTTGAACAGCTCTCTGAAGATCAACTGCCTCCCCATCGCATTCCTTGCCCTGAAGCTGTTTCCTCTGGTTGTGCTGAGGGGTGATGCGCAAGGTGCCTCACTTTTCAAGAACTGGATCATGAACAACTTTATCCTCCTGGAAGAGCAGCTCATCAAGAAATCCCAACAAAAGAGAAGAACTTCTCCTTCAAACTTTAAAGTCCGATTCTTTGTTTTAACCAAAACCAGCCTGGCGTACTTTGAGGACCGTCATGGGGTATGTGATCACTCTATTTTGTCTATTTTTAAAATAACATTTTATAGTTAGATTGGGCTGAATCATGAAGATATACATAGAATAAAATAAGAACACAGAAAACACAGATGTGCTTTTTATAACAACCTAAAAAATATAGTAAGAGTAATTGGGAGAGAACATGGAGAGTAGTCAAGAATGGGTAATTATATTAGGTGATTTCACTAAAAGAGTAAGTTTATTGCTCATTAGCTTGTCTTTCCTCTATAAGGTTAACTTTTAAATTTATTTTATTTGGCAAATGAAATGGTTAAGTGATGGGTCCCGTTCAACATTTTTTATGGATTCAATTTTATTTGTCTCAATGTCATCACTCACCTGACATTTGGAATACTAGTCTCTGGGCATTTAATTGTCTAAAATTTACAAAGCCCAGTGGTAAACCTCTTCATCCCTTGGAGAACTTCCCAGGAGACTAGGGTTATCACACACAAAATATAATGCAGTACAGACCAGCAGTTCTAACAGAAGACTACAGCTACTTAGCTAAGTCAGTCTTTATACTTCTAAAGATATTCTTATATACCATAACATCGGTAAAATAAGAGCAACACAAACAATCATAACAATGCAGTTTGGTACAAAAAGCACTGGAAGAGGCATCAGGGGGCCAAACTCCACTTTTCTCCAGGTGAGTTAGCCTCAGCAAATGTCTCTGCATCAAGTTCTTTTTTGATAAAATGAAAGGACTGGAAACACCGCCTACAGCATTCTTTTCTTCTTTAAAATCCTTTGTTTCTATGAAGTAGCACTTGTAAAGCCCACCTCAGCAATTTTTTGAAGCATGTTTGCCTTCTTGCTATATCACTGATTTATTTTTCTGTCATCAGGAAGGTAGCAAAAACAGTGCTTGATGGTCACTTAGAGACAAAGGCACTCTGATTCTTGGCAGGACCGAACTTAGTAGGTGTAGGCATGAGTTTGCATCTTTTGAGAGCTGGGATTTGAAATGTTCAATGATATGGGGTCTTTAAAGAGGCCAGGCCAGGTATGGAGCCTACAAATGCCTGAACTTCTAAGCTGCTGGTGAAATAATACTGCCTGTTTTTTAAAGGTGAAAAGACATGCTTGTCTTAAGTAGATTCTTACTGATAATAATCCACCAGTCAGTCAGGAAGAATATGGAATTATGTACGTGCAAGGGCCCTTTAGTAGGCAATATGTATTCTTTGACTAAATTAACAGAGGGCCAACAGCCAAGTTTTCAACCTGGAGGATTCATCATTTAGAGCTGATTAATCATATGACCTCGGTCAAATTGTTTCCAGTTGTGAATGGGACATTAGAAGCTCATGTTTCATGTTTAAAGAGTTTTCATTTACATTTAAATATTTTTTCAAAGTCCATTTTGTAGTTTTTACCAATTTTTTTCCCCCAGCTCAACATTCAACATAGTATCATCTCATGTAGTTAGTACTGATTGTTTCTGAGCATAATTATTGCTTGTTAACTGTTTGGTCGTGAGTTCTGTACGATGGTATTTGCAGATAGTCCTACAAAAAATAATCTTGATTCAGAATTTTGTCGGTTATAATTTTCATGTAGACAAGGTTGTAAAAATAACTCAGTTTCTTCATTTGAGCATTATAAAAATTCTAGGACAATTAATTCATCCTGGGGAGCCCTGAGCTATAATTTTTAACATTTCCATGTGGGATACGGCAGATATATGTTTCACAAACCTCAAATTTCTTATTTTGTAATGCCTATGCTTTATATTCATAAATAACATTTTAAAAAGCATTTCTCTAAATATTATTGGAGTTTACTGATTGTAAAATTTTTCAGTTACTGAAAAAGACAAGATATATTAGTTATTATTATTTTTTCTCTATGTGACATTTCATTGCTTAGAGCCATCAATTTGCACACAGGAGTGCATTGTTCATTGCCCATAAATAATAATAGTATTACACCTGTGGGAAGAAAAGGTTTTAAACATGTTTTTAATTTATTTTTTGGAATGAAAACTCAGATTTGTAAAATGGGTGTTATAATAGTATTCACTTCATAGGGGGAAAAATGGTAAAAATTAAGAGAGGATGTATTTAAATAGACCTATCTGAAAATTTCCATTTTGGTAAATCCAAAAAAAGGATCATATATTGGCAATTTCATACAGCTCAGCTTAATATATAAAGGACTGAGTTTAATAAGTCCTGTCGCCTAGTAAACACCTAATAAAATTTAGTTACTATTTGTATCATCATTATATCTGTGAAGGAGAATGAAGACTGGTATAACATAATCATTTCAAATGAAGGGAAGTATTAAGGATTCTTCAAAGTCAGGCTAACATCAGGGTCCTGGGCTCCCTCTCTTCCATGACTAAATACTTGTGTGGGGGGCAAGATATACCTGCAGCATGAGATGTATGATTTTGGGCCAACATTTCCCCTCTCTGGGTCTCAGCTTCTTTTTCTTTTTTCTTATTTATAAAATTCTGTTCATTGCAGCTCTAAAATTCTGTGGATTTATGACATATGAAAACAATTCTTCCACATATTCAGGATTTAATACTGTAGTTCTGCAAAATAAATATATTTTTTCCTAACTTCAAATTGCCATTCCCATTGTCATTATATTACATCCTGATTGAGCATTTTGTTTTGACATGTATTTAGATCTTTTATCATATGCCTGTTTGCCATATTGAGATGTGCAAGTGTTTTCAGTGGGGCCAGGAAGCCCCTTCGTCATGCTGAAGTAGTGGGCCAAAAAGAAGCAGAAAGTTGGCAGGTGGTGGCTTTCTGGCAGCCGTGATTTCAGACACTCCCCTGTGCCTGCCAATATCTTAGCAAAATGGTCCCTGTTATTGGACACTCTTTAACAGAGGACAAGGAAAAATGAGGGTCTATCTGCTAAATGCCAAACAATCATTATAATGGCAGTCGCAGTAGAGAATATGAGAGAGACTTTGTTTGTAGTGTTTGCCAATTTCTGTAGTGTAAATACTTCCATCAAGATCAATTTCAAACTACTAATGTAAAGTCTACCAGCTAACAGAATTCCTGAAAATTTAGCTATCGGCTCTCATGGGCCAACACAAGCAGGCTCCAGCACATCACAGGCAGGCTAAAATAAAAATAAATTCCTGGGAGGTAGCTACCTGAACAATGTGCTTAGTTGCACAGGACTGATATCAGATCCTTTTTAGGGATAAAAGAGAGAAATGGTGGGCTTCAGGCACTCTGAGTAAGCTCAGGATAGGAAGGGTAACACAGATAGGAGACAAGTGTCACAGAATGGTGAGGCTAGAATAGTCAGCTAGTGGTGGGTGCAAATGGTGCTTCTTTCACTTTCTAGATGTGGGATCTCAGGCAACACATTTAACCTCTTTAAGTCTCTGTTTCCTATTTATAAAGTAATGACCCCAGCACTACCTATTTCAACCAGTGTTGAGTATTTCATGAGAAAAGTATGCTGTAAGCTTGGTACTAATAGGACCATCTTGATATTCTGAAAGGCCCTTGGGAGAAAAGGAAAGGTTTCCCTATTTTAATGACTCACTGTATCTTAGGAATCAAGTTTGCCGTGGTTACCGTGGCACAGGAGCCATTACCCTTTACATAAGACAGGAAAAATAGTCAAAATCCCCATTCTAGTCAGTGTGTGGTAGGCTGACTACTCCTCAAGGATACTTCCCATTAGCCTACTGATCTAGTGGCAGAAACATCTTTGTAACATGCATCCTTCTTAAATTAAAGATGGCAGGTGGGGAGAGTGTCCACTTTCCTTGCTTCTGGCAGCAGTATTGCACAATGGTCAAAAACACAGCTCCTGGTGTCAGATTTGGGTCAAAGAGCAGCTTTACCACTTAAGAGCTGTGTGGCTTTGCAAAGGTTGCTTAGTGCTGTGTGACCGTCTTTAACATTATTTACCTGTGATAAAATGATCACTCGTCAATTTTTTTNATGGTCAAAAACACAGCTCCTGGTGTCAGATTTGGGTCAAAGAGCAGCTTTACCACTTAAGAGCTGTGTGGCTTTGCAAAGGTTGCTTAGTGCTGTGTGACCGTCTTTAACATTATTTACCTGTGATAAAATGATCACTCGTCAATTTTTTTTAATGAGATGAATGTCATCATTATTTTAATAATAACAGCAACTAATACTATTTACTATTGTCAGTCATTATGCTAAATTAATTATTTCACCTAATCCTTATACCTACCTTGTAAGTTAGAAACTACCATTACCCCAATTAACAGAGCATATAACTGAGGCAAAGAGAATTTAAATAATTCCCTTATGTCTCCAGAGGCAACTCAGCCTCCTAATGAACAGTTCTTATCACTATGAACAGTTGTTGCTCTTAGGCAATTGGGGTCACCACTGGGTTATTACAAAGTATGTAATGCTTTCTTGCTCTAGAGTCCTCCTTGTAAAGGCAGTCTTGAAAATCAGCAACCACACCACATAGGTGTTCTGCAATGATATATGTGATGAGCTCTATCTTTTCCACATACAGTCCAGGAGAAATCTTTGTCTTCTTCCACTTCTGGGAGCTTCTACCGTGTGTCCAAACTTTGGTGCTAAAAGTTCCTCTAGGATCTGCCCATTTCTCTCCATTTCCTAGAGTCACCTTCTTTATGGAAGCTGCCAGCATCTCTCACCTGGGATTGTTGCCACCTCCTAATAGTCTCCATGCACCCACTACACCTTCTCCCTGCTCCCCTGTTCCCTATCCCCACACCCATTATACCCTCCCCACCACCACTCCATTCCCCACAAGCAAGCCAGGGTAAGCTTTTCACGTGGTGACTGTGAACTGTGATCATGTCCTGATAACCCTCATCAGAAGATGGCATGTCCCTTCAGTGGTTCTCCCTTTACCCTGAGAGTGGATGCAAGAATCTATCACACTTTCTCCTCCATCCCAGTTCATGCTCCTTTGATCCTCTCTCACTCAGTGCCAACCACGTGAAATTTTCTTCAACTTTAAGACCTCCATTTTCAATGTCGCTTGCTTGAAGAAGTCTTCCTTCATTTCCTCAGCCTAGATCATCTCTTCTTATGCTTTGCCACAACAGCAAACACCTTTCTTTCAGCACGCATGCCAAAGTTATAATTATCTATTTATTACTGTGATTATTGTGCTAATGTCATTCCCCTAACCTACCCTCCATTAGACTATAAGCTTTACAAGGGCTGGTGCCCAATTTGCTAAAGATGGCATCACCAGTGTCTACCACAGTGCCTAATACATATTATTCACTCATTCAAAACTTGTGAAAGAAAGAAAAGAAGGTGGAAACCAAGGAGGAAGGAAGGGTACAAGGTATAGACACAGTTGCAGAGGTTAAAGTTATACACATGGTCCCTTAACAGAACAAGGCTCAGCACCAAAACAGTTGAGAACAAACCTAGAGATACAAGATTTCAAACAGGCAATTCCTGGGTGCAGGGGTAAATAAACAGAACTCCCTGGAGGCAGCAGTTCATGACCTAGCCTTGAAAGATGAAGAGGAGGATTCAGGAGGTTGGAGTTTTAAGATTTGGGTCAGAGACACAAGTAAAAATCCAACAGGTCGGCCAGTCACCCCTCCCACCTCCTTTTAGGAGAATCAAGCAACACTGCTCTCTTTCTCCCTCCACCCTGTCTTACCCTTCCATCCTTCCATTTTACAGCTAAACCCTTCGTAGATAATATTCTCAGAGCTACCCCAGGATTTTTGCTTGAGACGTTCACCACTCATGGTCTCTCTTCACCTCATTCCTATGTGACTGAGTTGCCTTCTGGCTCGGCTTCCACTGACACTCAAGACTCTGTACAATCTACTATCCCCACACCTAGAACAGACTTTTAAAATGAGAAATCAGATACCGCGCCCTGCTTTAAATCCCGCTGTGACTGTTTAGACTATTTAAGTTAATTCTCAACCACGGCCTACAAAACTCTTCATCCATGGCCCCTACCAGCCTCTCAGATTAATTTCTTCTGGTTCCTTCATCCATCACGCTTCTATCATATCTGCCATCTTTCTACACCTTGAGCACCCCAAGCCGTGCCTCCTGATAGGGCCTTTGTACTGAGGCAGGATTAGGGTGAGATACACTCAAGGGGGCACTCACTTTTAGGTCCTGCAAGGGCAGGGTCAGTGCACTAGCTACTCTCACTGTCTGGAACACTCAAGATTTTTGTAGGATTGGTTCTTTATTATTTTTCATCTCTTCCAATATTTTCCCAGAATCTTGTTTCTTTTTTTCTTTTCTTTTATAATCCATGGATACTTCGACACCTCAGTCTCTGTACTTTTGACTGGGTTTATTGATGTGCTGCCCTGTTTATTTTCTGTCTCTACATCCACTGGAAGGTCACTTTCATGACCGACTGCCTCACTAATCCCTGTATCACCAGCATCTAGTAAGGTGCTGAGCACGTAGTAGGTGCTCAATAAATATTCAGGGAATAAATGAAGGTTGTATAATTCACACTGATTTCAGAAGAGCATCTGGGAGCTAGATATGTGGGCCTGGCCAACTCGGGCAAAGAAAAGTTAAATTCCAAAGCAAAGTACTTTGCAATTCAGGCCACTCAAAGCAAAGGATGTCTGTATTACTAGAGTTTCTTTGAGAATTGATTTTTGTGTGTGATGGGATGTTGATGTCTTATGCAGATAGCCATTGGACAGAGAATTCTTGTTTTAGAGGAAGATACTCACAGGTTAAAATAAGATTCTATTCTGACTTCTCAGAGACTGGTACATCCATTAATCAGTTTCTGTAGTAAAAACAGGGCACAGGACAAGACTGTACATGTGAGGGCTTTGTTCCTGACTCCATCTGGAAGAAAGGTTTAGCTGGAACGCCCAAGAGTTCAGTTTCTTGAACCATGAGATCTGTATAATGATGTGATGTTTTTATGATGTCCAGAAATAGACCCTACAGAAAATCATTTTAAAGCTTTTCTCAAATTTTAAGGGTCAAATAAAATAGTAATCTTCAGCTAGCCATAAATTCTTCCACTCTTCAATGAGTTTTAGGCCTACTGAAAAAAAGTAGATCTTCCAGAACCTAATTTTCATCCAAAGATTAGTTTGAATTTGCCTTCAAATATTTGTGGGTCTCACTTCAAGTGATCCAGAGGAAGAAACAGAAGCTCTGACATGGTTTCCTATACACATAAAATTCAGCTCCTTGAAACTCAATAAAGTTGTAGGTATTTTAATAAAATAAGAATCTGATCCAAACTCTTTTTTTTGCCATATAATTCCCATTAACCTAAAGTCACTTGTAAGTAGACTTCTCAATATAGTTTCCTTTTTGTATATTTAAAAGTCACAGAAATTATACCTGCCTATTGCAAAATATTCAAATGTGAGACTTTCCTCTCTAAAGTGACATATATTTGTGCCAAAGTTTTATTATTATTATTATTAACACTGGATCAAAGAAATGTTTCTATTTTGGTATACGTAGATTTATTCATTTGGTCAGCAGTTCCTGTGTACCTGCTATGTGCTGGGTGCCTTGCTAGAGACTAGGAATACAGTGGTAAGTAAAAGAGACAAGGTGCCTGACCTCATGCTTATACTCCAGTGGAGGAAACAGACAACAGGCAGGTATACAAATACAGAGAGCAGATACAGACTGTTTTAGGTTCTTTGGAAATATTAAGTGGTTTCTGGGACCAAGTGGGAAGAGTGGTCAAGGAAGAAACTTCTGTCTAGGCTGAAGCTTGAAGAATGAGAAAGAGTTAGCCCAGTGAAGAAATGGAGATCATTCCAGGCAGTGTGAAGTCTCATGATAGGAAAAGACCTGGCTTGTTGAACACATAGAGTTCAAGAGCCCCTTTCTTATCTCTTACAGCATCCTTCTTCCAGGGATACTTGGTCTAGAATCATCCTACTCCATGTTTTGGTGGAAAAGTGCCTGATGTACCAACACTGAGAACCTCAGACTAACACTGAGCTGGGGTGGTGTTTAACAGCAAAGACTGAAAACAAGTTATAATCAGTTTAAATTCACTTCAGTTAATCTCCTGAGACAGGGCAGCAAATCTTCACATCTCCATACTGTTAAAAAAAAATGATGAAACAATTATACCCAATCGTTCTCCAAAGCTCTTTTGTCTAAAGACATGAATTTACTGTCTCTGTGAGGATGATCTTTATTCTCAAGCAGATTAAATTTCATATAGCTATAATGCATGAAAATATTTATTCTTCCATTTTTTCTTTTTCTATTATCCTTTTTAGATACATTTCCATTTGTGGACTCCAAAGTAATAATTTTTCTCAAATATATGTTTTTTTTTAAAATAATCAAGTTGTTTATGTCAGAGATTTACTTATCTATTTTCTGTACTGAACACATTGACAAACTTATCTATCATCTGCTATGATGATTGTTTCCAGGTTGTTTCCAGATGCAGTGAAAAGGCTTAAAAATAATAGTGTACCTAATATAGAACAGCCTGCTTTTTAAAATGCCTCCTTACAATAGAGTTATGTGGGATGCATCACAGGATAGCATTTTCTGATCGCTACCATTCATTGTTACATAATCTTCCAAAGAGACTGAAGCAATGCTTGGGACCACCAATAGTTACCAGTACCACTGGAGAAGATTATGTTTCTAGGAAGCAACTAATAAAAACAAAAGAATCCCACTGTTGTGGTGATCTTCAAATACAGTTTTATAAGTTTTGAATGTTATAGTGAGAGAGGAGAAAATATAATATTCTATCTTGCCTAGAGAATGCCAGGGATGGGGGAGCCTGGTGGGCTGCCATCTATGGGATCGCACAGAGTCGGACACAACTGAAGCGACTTAGCAGCAGCAGCAGCAGCAAGTCCATGTATATGTAGATGAACCCACTCCCTACATAGTAGGAATGAAGGAGTGGCCAAAACCTCCTACTCTGCAAGATATTAGTCTCCNTGGGCTGCCATCTATGGGATCGCACAGAGTCGGACACAACTGAAGCGACTTAGCAGCAGCAGCAGCAGCAAGTCCATGTATATGTAGATGAACCCACTCCCTACATAGTAGGAATGAAGGAGTGGCCAAAACCTCCTACTCTGCAAGATATTAGTCTCCTTAGATGATCTTAGGGCATCTGAAAGGTTTACATGAATGAGCTCTTTGGGTTAGATCATCAAGCATCTGTATCAAGAAGCAAATGAAATACAGGGGCGTATCACATAAGTCATTTTTGACTGCGCTGTAGAGGTCAACTCTAATTTTAGATAGGGCCTCAGGAACTGAAACTCTCAAGCAGACCATAATTCTGGAATTCTAGAAAAGTGGAATGAGGTGAGAAAGCAACAACACAGCCACTTAATCGGGATCTGGTTCTGATTAACCTGGGTTACTTTCTTCAAATGCTTCTTCCATCTGGGATTTGGTTATCCTGCCTATAGTGCCAAGGGACTAGACCGGATCAAAGTTTTAAAATGTTTCTAAGCATGAAGCCCCTTCTTAGTACAGAATTATCTGTGCTATTCCCATTCGTGTACATGAAGCAGAAGAGAAAGTATTCTAGCTGAAGCAAGAACAAGGTAGGCTGTCCCTACCCTCTTGGCCTCACCCTTGACCAGCAAATGTCACCTAGGTGCTCCAGATGCTATGACTTCAGTCTCCCAAGGCTGCAAATGGAATAGTAGAAATGAAAAGATAAAAGCTAGTTGAGAAAGTCATTTCACCTTGAAGCCTCATCTCTAACATAAAAAGTTGGACTGAATGATCTCTAAAGACCCTTCCAGCTCAAAAGAAGTAGAAACTATCTGATTGTATCTCACTGCCAGTGATATTAGGAATTCACAAATAGACATGGAGATTAGTTAAATATGGAAATCTTTCCAGGAAGTAACACATCTAAGAGATGATTAATAACTATGACTGATAAAAAGGCATGTTATCAAAACCCAAGCATGAACCCAAGAATGCATCCTAAAAAAGAAGGCCATTATTTCAAATGTAAAATTCAGAACAACATGAGCCAGTATCTAATGAATCCTTGCTGAGTGCCAGGGCACCAAATTAAGTGCTTTAAATATATCATATCAGAAATATTCACAATAACCATATGCAGTAGACCCAATTTTTATCCCCATTGTATTGAAGAGGAAACAAAGGCTTAAAGAAGCTAAATATCTTTTCTTAGGTCAGACATCTGGGACAAATATTAAAACTGAATTAAGAGTTCTACAGTGGGTATTCTCAGATGTAGACTTGTTTGGGTCTGAGAAGCGGTGTAATAGAAGCTATGGTGGCTGAGCAGGGAGAGCTGGGACAAGGACTCACTGGTGAGTTTCCAGCACTGTTTAGCAGAGTTCCTGAGCAGAGACCAGTAGGGCTGCTCCTGTTAGCCTAGCACACCTGCACAAACGACACACAGCAGCAGCCTGCAACCACCACCACAAGGAGAGGACTGAACTTGCTCCTCTGGATTTTTCTAGTTTGTCTTCACAATTCTTTGAAGGAGATAAAAGCCAAGTTCTGTTTTAGAGAGGAAGCAGTCAAGACACAGGGAAGTGAAACCATTTGCCCAAGGTCACAATAGTGGCCATGAGAACAAAAGCAACGACTTCCCTTGGGATCACTGATTCCTAGTAGTTTGATCCCACACTGCTTTCTTGCCTGAAAACAACCATCAGAATCAACTAATCAGTTCTTCCAATGATACTTTACTTTTAATTTAAGTTATTTATTTTTGGCTGTACTGGGTCTTTGTTGCTTTGTATGGGCTTTCTCTAGTTGTGGTGAACAGTAGTTACTCTCTAGATGCAGGGCACAGATTTCTCATTGAGGTGGCTTCTTGTGGGGGAGTCCAGGCTCTGGAGCGCAGGCTCCAGTAGAGTGGCGTGTGGTCTCCAGTAGTGGGGTGTGTGGGATTAGGTGCTCCACGGCATATGGAATCTTCCTGGACCAAGGATTGAACCCATGTCTCCTATGCTGGGAGGCAGATTCTTATCCACTGTGCCACCAGGGAAGTCCTACAATGATACTTTATGTATACATATGTAAATACAAATAAACTTTCTTTCCTCCCCCCCCCCCCACTTCTGTC
>SJYX01001654.1:0-37402 GCA_006410675.1 Oreotragus oreotragus | reverse complement strand
GTGCCACCAGGGAAGTCCTACAATGATACTTTATGTATACATATGTAAATACAAATAAACTTTCTTTCCCCCCCCCCCCCCCACTTCTTATACAATGGTAGCATACTCTACCTGGGCTTCCCTGGCGGCTCAGATGGTAAAGAATCTACCTGCAATGCAGGAGACCCAGGTTCGATCCCTGGATTTGGAAGATTCTCTGGAGAAAGGAATGGCTACCCGATTCAGTACACTTGCCTGGAGAATTCCATGGACAGAGGAGCCTGGTGAGCTCTACATATGCCTCCTAGCTTTTCTTTTGGTTGATTAGCAATACTTCTTAAAGATCAGTCTATACTGTATGCAAGGGGCTTCTTTATTCTCTTTTTTTCCTTTGATGGCATAATATTTTTTTTTGTACAGATAAAAAAAACATCTTGATGGACTTTTAGTCCATTTCCATTTGTTTTGTCATTACAAACAGTGAGGAATGAATAACCTCATAGGTCTCTCACTCTCAACTTTTATAAGTATGTCTACATAGGGGTTCTTAACCAGGGACGATTTTGCCCATCATTGGCAAAGTCTGGAGAAAGTTTTGGTTGTCATACCTGGGGAAGGAAGTGCCACTGGCTTTGGTGAGTGGAGCTAGGGATGTTAAGTATCCTACAAGACACAGAACAAACTCACAGCAAAGAATAATCCAGCCCCAAATGTTATTAAATGATAATGCCAAGATTGAGTAGCCCCTGTTCTCTAGAAAACATTTCTAAAAATGGGATTGCTGTGTCAAAAGATATTTGCATCTCTTGTTTTGCTGAACATAACCAAATTAATCTCCAAGGAAGTTGTACTCGTCAACATTCTTCAGGGTCATGTGTGAAATGCTCGTTTTCTCAAAAACCTCACCAACAGTGTTATTGTATGTTTTGATCTTTGCAAGTCTAACAGTCTTAAAAATGGTATCTCAGTAAAATTTATTTGTGCTTCCATTACTATAGTGAATGAGCATCTTTTCATATATTTAAGTGTAATTTATATCCCTTTTACCCATCTTTCTATAATGTTAGTGTCTTTCATAATAATTTGGAGGAGCTCTTTATTAGCTAAAACCTTTGGGCAGACTAGTTTTCACTTTCCTTTTCATTGTCAAGAAATTGTTATTCACTTGCCAATCATTCTAGATAACTTATTCAAATCATTTCTGTTAAGAGTTTATCATAGGGTCCACAGATATTACTTTCTGCTGCACATTTAGTCTTACCTGCTGTTCCCTCCATCAACCAAGCAACAAATGTTAATTGAACATCGCCTTTATAGATTTCCTAAAATCTAATGACATTGTTATCCATCTGTATACTTTTGCTACTAACTCTCCAGTGCTTGAAAAAGATACAGAAATATATTCTTTAAAACTCTTTAAAAAGCTGATATATCCTATTCTGGAAAGAAAGAAGGCTTTGAAAGAGCATTCAAAGACCAGAGGTGCTGAGAAACAAAACGTGCAGGACATCATCAGGATCTACTCTGTACCACTTAGTTCTTGCTCTTAATTTCTCCATTAAGTCCTTTTCTCTCTACCCACTTGTTTCAGGAAATTTAAACAAACCTGCTTTTTTAAGGCTAACATCACTGCTATCATTGCTAAGAAGAATGAGGTTTAGGATCATTCTTGAATTATTCTAGAATTCTCAAAGACAGATATACCATATAAAAGCACACAGAGCAGCTTTATTAATTTAGGAAGAAAGTGGCTATTACTCAAGAACAACGTGAGAGGAAACACCATGAACTTGAACCTCTATGGATACAAACAAGGATGTGGCAGGTACTGCCTGGATGCCGCTGACTGCTAATTGGGGGCATGAAGAGCTGCTTCATCATTTTGCACACCCAGCATGTGATGGGTACCTCTTGGCCTTCTCCTGTAGTCATCTGCCAAAACTGTATTACAGTGTAGTGTTTGTAAAATCTGTGACTGCTTTAAAATAGTACTTTTATTTTCCTGCTTAATAAATCCTTACGCTCACTGCAAAAACTTGAAATATAGTAATATGTAACTTATACTGCAAAAATCTGCCATGATGTCACCCACAAAGGAGAACCAGGATAGCAGCATTCCTACCTGTGCTATTTCTTTGATTATTGGCCATATTATTATATATTTTATTATCTCTTTTCCTAAAAATGAGTTGCTGCTCCATCTGTTGCTCTAAACCAGCTTTCTACATTTTAATATATATATTTTCCCTTCTGAATAGACTAACTTTACTCTTTGTTGATGGCTACAGAATGGTCACATTGAAAAGGGAATGGCATCCCACTCTGGTATTCTTGCCTGGAGAATCCCATGGACAGAGGAGCCTGGTGGGCTACAGTCCAAGGGGTCGCAAAGAGTCGAAAACAACTGAGTGACTAACACACACACACATGCACACACACCCACACACACACACACACAATGGTCACAAGATAGATGAACCATGACTAACGTGACCATTTATCTATTGGTCGATATTTAGGTTTCTCTAGACTTTTTAGTGTAATAAATAATGCCACAAGGAACATCCTTTTTACTGTGTCTTTATGTATCTTGAATAAATGTTTCCTTAGGATAGATCTTATAAGGCAAATGTATTCATTTATTTTAGATAACTGCTTTTAAATACAATAAAAGAAATACATGTTTATGGTAAAATAGTGAAACTCTATAGAAGGACAAGAGGTGAAAAGAAAGGCTCTCTTTCTACTTTCTCCTCTCAAACCCCAGAACCCCTTCCAGGAGTATCTGCTTTTAATAGTTTCTTGTGAGAAAATGCATTCATAATTTTAATAGAGGGTCTCAAAATGCATCTGGAAATTGTATGAGAGTGTAGTCCTGTTTCTTTTTTTTTTGTTTTTTTTTTTGTTTTTCTTCTTTTTTTTTTTTAAAAGGGGGGAGCAGGTAGGTAAAAATCTTTTTATTTTCAGGTAGTCAGGGTGCTCCTGCTAACAAGATGGAAGACTTTAAGGGAAGTTTGAGAATTTTCCCCACAGCACAACCAGCCTCATCATAAACCACAGTGTGAAAAGCCGAGTTGAGGAAAGCCACAACTAAATGGTCTTGTGGAAAAAAGGAAAGCCAAGAGGGCAGGTGTGGGATGGATCAGAGTTTCCTGGCTTTAAGTCAGTCCAGAAGCCTCAAAATCTGCTACCTTAGCTCCGGACCCTCGCAGAACTTTGAAGGTTAGTGGGAGTAAAGAGGTAGGTCCAAGGGAAGATAGGCTGGGAGAGGAGAAGAACCAGTAGCAGCTAGTTATAAATTACACTGGTATTCTAGAAGATGCTGCTGTATGCCTGAGTTGCAACTGTCAGCATCTCCATGACTCCCCGAGAACTAAATGGTTAACAAGACCTAAGAGAACTAAGCCCAGAGAACTGAGATAACTTGCCCAATATTACTTGTTCTTACAGGGATTCAAACCTTGACTTTTCCAAGTTCCAAATCTCTTCTTTTCTTTCCTGCAATGTGAGGGTTCCCCTTGTTGTAAAAGACCAAAAGCTGCATTGGGAGATTGGGAGTGAACGCATGGGTTACCTCCAGCATGCTTTGCAGAGATGAAACTAGAATCCAGGAAAGCCCCTAAAACCAATCTTAGAACTGATAGCCTGCATTCTGGTTGGGGTAGGGGACAGCAAGCCCCAAGTTTCACCTCACATGACATCAGTTTCCATTTCAATTGCATCATTGTGCCATTTTAGATAGGGGCAATGGCTGTACCACACCCCAGAAGAAGCAATGAGTGAAATGCCTGGTTAACATCATCATCAGAAAGACTTCCTCATTTCAAAGTGTGTTAGTCACTCAGTCATGTCCGACTTTTTGTGACCCCGTGGACTCTAGCCCACCAGGCTCTTCTGTCCATAGAATTCTCCAGGCAAGAATATTGGAGTGGATTGCTATTTTCTTCTCCAAGGTCATTTCAAGGAAACTCTGATAAATGTAGCGAGTGGCTTCTTTTACAGTGTGATCCAAGAAAGTCTTAAAACCATCCCTCCCCTTTGAAAAACAGTTGGTTCCTTTTGAACAACACTTTCTCAGATGATGCCCGAAATTTGACTGTCAAATTTCCCTCTGGGCTTAAGTCTCTAATATCTGTCCTAATTCAAACTTTTGTGAAACAAGCCACGTCTTAAACTATCAGGAAGTTAAACATTAGGTGAGTGACTATCTGAGGAAGGTTTTGACAGCCCAGGGAAAGGGTAAAAAGAGAACTGAAGTCATCACATTTGCTAACATGTGAGCAAATGTGACACAGCAGGGAGGACCAAGCAACAGGCCCCTTTTAAAGTTTAGTCCTGATTTTACAAATAATTGGCAAACAAATAACTCCAGAATGTCAAAATCACCAGGATCATCAGTTAAATAATATCGCTCTCCCAAATGGTGGTTCCCATTACATATTTGCCTGAAAGAAAATCCCCAAAGAAAAGGTGAACACACAACAACAAAAGGGTGAAATCTTATGGACACCATTTGGAGAAGGAAAGGAGAGAAAGTAGCACTTTAGTGGTTGATTTATCTTCTGAATGTAGGCTTACATAGTTCTTTCAAATCCTCTAGTTTAACCCAATGATTCAAGGACTGTTATTATTTCCGCTTAAAAACAAACAAACAAACAAAAAGCAAGGCAACCAAAAAACTGAGACACGTGCCTGAGGTTGCACAGATAATCTGGTAGTAAGGGTCTGCCTGATGTGAAAGTTCTGTTTCTGTCCCACTCAGCCTCATCAGAGGAAAAAGTTGAAGTTCTGCTGTTTTCAGAAAGGTAGAGATGTCCTTTCATGGATAAAAGATACATAGCTTCTTACTGATATATCTGCTGGACTAGCTGAGCAGCTAAGGAGCCAATATTACACCAGCAAAGAGGGATTTCTGTGCTCCCACTTTGAAATCCAACATAAGCACTGCAGAATCAAACAGGGCAGAAACAAATCTCTGCTGGGTCACGGCTTGGAGGAATCAACCACACAACTGATTGTTCAGCATTAGGTTCATGCAATAAAAGTCTCCTACATTAGATCAGGGCAGGTACAAAGCCATGAAGCAGTCATTAAGCACTCAGGTTCTTCAGTCATAGAATTGAGTTTGTATGCTCACTTATGAAAAGACTTGGCCCTTCTGAACCTCAGTGTCCTCACCTAAACAACGGGGGAATAATACTTCATAGGATCATGACCAAATAAGATGCGCTGTAAGTGCCTGAAGTATAGGAAATGCTCCCAAAATCTTTCGTTTTTCCTGCCTTTCTTAGAAAGAAAGTCACAATCCAAAATTCGATTTCATATATTCATACAAAAAGAAAGGAGATATCAAAGACATTTGTACCAGCTTGACTTTGTACAACTATGCAGGCATCAAGCATCTTCTTGGATAGCGTTTGATACATGTCAGATGTCTGGGGTGAAACTCTGGAAGAGGAGGACAGCTTTGAATGTAGCCAAGAAAAGAGATAAAGTCAAGTGAAGTTTTGAGATCTTTCACCCAGAGGGGTGCCTGTTTCACTTGGTGTCTCTCTTTCTCTGGTGGCTTTTGTGTGGTTTCCTTGGAAGGTTTTAGGCTGGCATTTTTCAGAAATAGCACAGTTGTTTGGGATGATTACAGGCCATCACCATTTTCCCAGAAATGAGGTGGTGTTTAGCCTGCTGACTGGCTGTCCTCTGTGCCCAGCTCAGGGAAGGCACAGATTACCCTGCTGTTTACCACTTAGCAGATCTGAGGAGGCCTCAGGAATTGGAGAGACTGACCAAGCAGGAGAGACTGTGAGGGGGGAGCCTGATCATTCCTTTGGGAATGAGACTGAGCTTTGATGACAGAACATGACATCCATTTCAACAGAAGGCTCACCTGATCTATGTTGGAACTCAACAAACATTAAGAAGTCAAAGGAGATCATCTGAGTTTGGAGAAATCTTCCTTGGAAATCTTGAAGCCACACTGCCCAAAAAGGTAGCTTCCAGGCATGTGTGGCAACTGATCACTTGTTGTGTGGAGAATTCAAATTGAGATGTCTTGTGAAATATATGATTTCAAAGACTTAGTCCTTAAATGTAGTAGGTCTCAATTTTTTATGTCAGTGATGTGTAGAAATGATAATACTTAGAAACACGGGGTTAAACAAAGTACTGTTCTTAAAATTAATTATACTTTTTCTTTTTGCTATGTTTTAGTGTGGCTAATAGAAAATTTTAAATTCCCTATGTAGCTCCCACTATGTTTCTGAGGGAGCTGCTTTAGAACTTCACATAGAATTTGGATCCCAATTTATCACTCCAGTTACTATTTATGTCTACTTGATGCCTTGATTATGATGATCCCAGGCTATTAACTACTCAAACTTATCCAGAAGGTTTCTACTCCAGGGCTTTTTGCTCTTGCTATTTATTCTACTTTGTGCTCAGTTTCCTATATCTTCTCACATCTGGCCCCTTTTTCGATTTTCTGGTCTCTTTTCAAATGCCCTCTCTCCGGTAAGGCCTGTGTGACTACCAACTGATCATATCAGCCTATCCTGTTCTCCATAGAACACTTTGTATTCTCTACCTTCCTGACTAGACTAGAGCTCCATGAGAAAGTCTGCTCTTTTCATCTCTCTGCTTCCTGCACTAAGAATAGCCCTGGTTCAGAGCTGGCAAGAAATATTCCTGAATAGTAAACGCATGAGCCTTAAGTCTGATTGAGACTATTTAAGGTGTGTTCCAACACGGCACCCTTTGTTCATATCATCCTAATTGTGCACCTGTTGTGGACTAGCCACTGTGACAGACTTGAGGGATACTGTAACTGATGTCTTGGTCTCTGCCCTCAGAAATGCAGGACTCGGTAGGTTCCAGGGAACAAAATGTCTGTTATGGCCATGAGCCTTCTGTTGCATTTCACTATGTACACTACTAAGGAAATAACCCAAAAGAGGTTAAAAACCAAGATAACCTCAAAGCTCAGACTCCCTGTTTACCACCTGTAGCTGCAGATGGTTGTTGAAAAGGAAGCTCTCTTGTGCTCTTCTGCTTTTGAAAACAGATTAACCATTCTGAAGACTATAATTATGGGCAGGATCAGGACATGTATTTAGCTGTGGAAGATTCTAAAGTTTGGGAAGTTTGAGAAGATAGCTTGGCTCCAAAGGGCATATGTTTTCAGAGGTTTTTAAGGGAAGACTGATCTTTTAATACATCCTGAGATTTCTAAAGCAGATTGAAGAATGTAGAGGAGATGTCATTTTTGTTTATTTATATTCCATAAATATGTGTGGGAAAGACATATACATTCCAAATGGTTAATCTTGGCTAACTCAGAGTTGTGGAGAAGGGTAGAATGCTAAGATACTAGAAATAATTTTATCATATGCCTCCATATTACTTTATTTGTTACAGTGAACATGGGTAGATTTTGTACTTTCAAAAATAAAGTTTCCAGAAAGAAAACTTTTTAGAAAGAAATTCCATAAAACTTCCTTGTATTTGATAGGGGGTACTTCTCACACCTTGACTTTTTTCATCTCAGTTCTGTGCCTCCGCCACTAAAGCAAAGGCCAGTCACCAAGCTTGGTGCCAAAAAGTGGTAAGTAAAGTCTGAGCTCATTTCTGGAGAATCTGATGGTGTCCTAGCTCCCCCAGATACCCAGAAAGTGCCCTCACATATCACCGCTCTTTTGCCATAGTTAGGACTTCTTTAGCCTCTTTCTCTTTATTGAGAGCATCCATCATAAGCCAGGTAATTAGTTTACCTGTTCCTATTTTAGTCTGCAATCATTACTTCAAGAGTAGGCATAATTATCTTCACTTCTCAGATGTGGAAACTGAAGTTCAGGAAAGTTTGATGCATGTCCCAAGGTCACAGAAATGGTTGGAGGCAGAGCCTAACTTTGTCCCTAGCCCTTTCCAATCTTGTGCCCAATTCACCACTATTTATGATACCTCTTTCTTAAGGATAAGCTATAATGAAGTGTTTTGCAACTTGTCCCATAACTGAACTAAACTCTATTCTCAACAGAAGCCTAATTCCAGGCACTGTGAAGGGCTCCTGCTCTCCAGGAGCTTTCCCCTAACTAGCCTTGCATGGAGCCTGCTGGTCTACCAATCTAACATCTCCTGGGATCCAAGGACAAGGACCTTTAGAAATCAGTAACACAAAACATCGTTACAAGCCACAAAGACCATTATGTGAATTAGTTATCAAGGAATACATCCAGTAAGCTTCCAAGGAGATGAAACCTGGGGCCAGTATAACTGGATGAGATAGTAACAGAGCAGAGCCAGGAATGTCCTACAGGGGTGCCATTGTGGGACCGTGGGTAACCAAGGGACACAGAGAAGGCAGATGTAGAAAAGAAATGTGCCATTAAAAGTATTTGTCACCAAGCAGGTAAGGCCTGAGCTCACTTGCTATGCTAATAAGGCCACACTGCTGCTGCTGCTAAGTCGCTTCAGTCGTGTCCGACTCTGTGCGATCCCATAAACAAACCCTCCCCCATCCCTGGGATTCTCCAGGCAAGAACGCTGGAGTGGGTTGCCACTTCCTTCTCCAATGCATGAAAGTGAAAAGTAAAAGTGAAGTCACTCAGTCATGTCCGACTCTTCGTGACCCCATGGACTGCAGCCCACCAGGCTCCTCCGTCCATGGGATTTTCCAGGCAAGAGTACTGGAGTGGGGTGCCATTGCCTTCTCCAATAAGGCCATGGATAGGCACAAAACAGAAAAAAACTGGCACATGTGGGGTCTGCATTACCCATTCTAGCCAAAAGTTCTGCAAATGATGCTATTTGTCATAAGTTCACTGAGATATAAGACCCAGCAGCTCAATGAATGGAGGTCCGTCACTTCATCAAGAAGATGATTCAAATAACATGTTCTCCCAGGAGTTTGCTTCAGAAAGTCCTTCTAAGGCACCAAGGGCCAAGAAGGAGTTTCTGGATATTTGCAGGGTAGGTTTACTATGGATCTTATCTAATAATGGATTTCTAGAAGCCACCTGGGCAAAAATATTGTCTTACTTCTTCCTCAAATGGAATGTGTTTTTCCTCCCCACAGAAAAAGCGCACTTTGAAAGGTTCCATCGAACTCTCCCGAATCAAATGTGTCGAGATTGTGAAAAGTGACATTATCATCCCATGTCACTTTAAATATCCATTTCAGGTAAGTCCATCAGGCCAGGGGTCTAGTTCTCCATTCCTTGGATGGTGGTTGAAATGCTCAGTCACTGAATGAGAAGGTGACACAGAGATGACTTAGACCACGCCCAAAAGAAATCTGCTGTGTTCTTTCAATGACACATTCACTCAACAAAGATTAATTACAAAATTTTGAAAAAGTTGTCATCCCTCATTTCCCTTTCCCTCATGTCTTCCCTACCTCGAGGAAAATCCTAATTACTCTATTCCTAGGGGGATTAAAAAAAAAAAACAATCAAGAGCCCCAAGCCTAATGTTCTGCAAGCACAGTTTACTTATAATTTTGGACAATAGATTACATTCCTTGGTTATAAATTGATTGGAAGTTCTAGAATAAAAAGACTCAGATTTTATAATCTGAGAATTATCTGGAGTTGTGCTGTCCAATACAGTAGCCACTAGCCACATGTAAATGCTTACATTTAAATGTAAATTAATTCAAATTGCACAACATTAATAAGCTCTGAGTCACACTAAACCACAGTGAATGAATAAACATTTCATATCTTCAATAGCCATGGGCTAGTGGCTAATTTATTGGACAGCCAAGATTTTAAATTTCCATCACTGCAGAAAGTTCTATTGAGCAGAGCTGATGGAGAGTATCTTTAGTCTTTAGGTGATGACATTGTCTAAATCTTGTTACCACTCTTGATATTTATGGTTCTGAAATAATGGATATCTTCTTGCACATCTTGGGGTACCATTCATGTTTGTCAATCTGAGGAGTTAATATTTTATTTTCAATGTGGCATAAGAAAGAACTTTTTTCCTGCTAGAAAAGTGACCTCCACAAGTTGGAATTTTTAGTACTGAAAGTAAAAGGAATAACATGTATTTTTCCCATCATTGAAACTCCAATTACTAATGCATGCATGAAGAAACAACCTGGTGAAATCCAAAGATCTGTTGTATAGTTAATAGTACTGGACCAATGTCAATTTCCTGGTTTTAAAGATGTATTTTGTTACATTAACATACTGTCATTGAAGAAATGTGGGTGAAAAGTATATAGGAACTCTGTACTATCTTTGGAAATTCCTGAATCACTTGTTTCAAAATAAGTTTAAAGAAATCTCAGTTATATATTTATCATCTAATATCTTACTCTTTCTTTTTTTTATTTATTTTAATATAAATTTATTTATTTTAATTGGAGGCTAATTCCTTTACAATATTGTATTGGTTTTGGCATACATCCACAATGATTCCTTTTTTTTTTTTTTTTTACTTTACAGTACTGTATTAGTTTTGCCATACACTGACATGAATCTGCCACGGGTGTACATGAGTTCCCAACCCTGAACCGCCTCCCACCACCCTCCCCATATCATCTCTCTGGGTCATCCCAGTGCACCAATATGCCAGAATTTTTTAATCATTGGAAAATTACTGTGAGAAATATGCTGCCTAGTTAAGCGGGGAACTCTTTCCTCCAGCTGTTTTAATGTAGTGATGGCTTATCTGCACAGCATCCAAGCATCTAGATAAAAAGGGCACTAGTCCCCAGGTCACCCAGATGTTTGCCTTGTCGACAGCAGCCTGAGACCCCACTCTCAGCCCAGGAGCCCAGAGGGGCCGCTGTCAGCCCTCCGCCTCCGAGTGCCCTGCTCACCCTGAACTCTCTGTGCGCCTCCAGGTTGTTCATGACAACTACCTCCTGTATGTGTTTGCTCCAGACCGGGAGAGCCGGCAGCGCTGGGTGCTGGCCCTCAAAGAAGGTAATTAACCTCCTGTGCGACTGAATCTCTGAGACCTCTAGATCCTCAAGAATGCTTGAGTTCCATGATCAAATAAAGAGCAGCTGATGGTCAAATATTTCTTCCTTTTGGTGTTGGTGGGGACTCCCAGAGTTTCAACTTGGGCAATAACCAGTACAGTGCAGGGTCAGGCAAACCCTGCTAGGCGCCTGTTTTCGTAAGGCTCTTAGATAAGGATGTTTTTAATATGTTTAATGGTTCTGTTTTAAAGGGTTATGTAAGTACCTCCACAATGTATCCGTTGTGTCTCCCGGTAAGCAAAACCAAACTACTTACGAATGGGCCCGTTAAGAAAATGTCCACTGACTCCATGTACTGAATGAAGAACAGCATGGGTCCTGAAGCGAGAGGACCTGGGCTGGAGTCCGGGCTCTGCCACTCGAGCCATGTGTGTTCAAGCAACTCAGCTGCTCTGTGCTTCAGTTTCCCCATCTATGTTTAACAAGGAGAGGAGGAGGGAATAATAATAATAGTTTCTCCTTCCCTGTATTATGCAAAGTAAAGTAAGTCCGATAGAGAAAGGAAAATCCTGTGTGTTCTCATTTACATGAGTAATCTAAAACATAAAACAAATGAACATCACCAAACAGAAACAGACTCACAGACACAGAGAGCAAACTAGCAGTTTCCAAAGGAGAGAGGGCTGGGAGGAGGGGCAAAATAGATGAAGGGGATGAAAAGGTACAAAATACCAGTAATAAAATAAGTAAGTCACAGGAATGTAATGTACAGCACAAGGAATATAGTCACTATTTTATAATAAGTTTGTATGTACGTAATCTGTACATACATGAGTCTGTACCGTTCATAAAAATATTGAATCACTGTGTTGTGTATCTGAAACTGATATTGTAAGTCAGCTACACTTTAATAAATAATTTTTTTAAAAAGGACCTACCTGCCTCCAGAGCTGCTAAGAGTAAGTCTCTTGGAACTGACCAGGTCCATAGTCAGCACCCAACAAATGTCAACTAGTCTTAAAGGTTTTCCGATCATTGTAAGGGTACTTCTCAAGGCTCACCTTCTCAATAGCATAATCAGAACCAGCACAGTATTTACACACATGAGATGTGGAACCAGGCTGCTAAGGAAAAAGCTCTAGCTCTGCCAATAATTAGTGTGTGACCTTGGGCAAATTCCTTGACCTTTCAGTATCTCCATTTCCTTACCTGACTAGTAACAGATAGTCATAAGGTTATTGTGAGAATTAAAAGAGTTTGTTGCTGTTGTCCAGTTGCTAAGTTGTCTCCAGCTCTTGGCAACCCCATGGCACCTCGCCAGCTCCCTCTGTCCTCCACCGTCTCCTGGAGTTTGCTCAAACTCATGTCCATAGAGTCAGTGATGCTAGGATGTGGCAGACACTTGGAATCATACCCAAAGAAAGCATTTAGCCTGTATTACTATCATTGCCGTTTAGCCTGAAGGCCCAGCTTTGCAGAAAAATAGGTTCAAATATTAATCTAAGTAGCTACAGAGACTGACGGTAGGCAAGCCATCTGAAATCATGGGACCCAAGATGCCCTTATCTGAAAAATGAGAATAAATATACGAGTCTTATCTTCTTCCAAGATTGTTGTGAGTCTCAAATGGAAAGTGCCAGATAAACTGAGAAATGCTCTCAAGTTTAACATTCACAGGCACAGAACAAACACTAATGTACAAAGTAATCAAAAGGGCCCCAACTACTCTCACTGGCCGCTCTCCCTCAGTGAAGGGATTTTACTCACAGGGTGTTAGAGCTGAAAGAGGCATTTGAGATAACCTGTCAGTTTTTTATACTTTTTTTTTTTTTCCATCAGGAAAGCATCTCTTCTCCTGTACCAAAATTTGACTTTAAAGCCCCAAATCTAGAAAAGATAAAAGCAAAATTGCTATGGGTAGAGATGGGAGAGATGGAGTGGTGAGGATCACACCAACTCAGTCTTCCCTGAGTTCCCTACAGCATTTTTGTGGGACCCAGAGACCCCATCTAACAATCCCATGGCACGGTGGGAACTGGGAATCAAATGAGGATTTTGCTCAACCCAAAGACACACAACTAACAAAAGGCACAGCTGGATAAGAATCCAGATCTGCTGATGCCTAAATTCAATATACATGCTTCTATGTGCCCAGGAAAAAAAGGCCATTTTTTCTGACTACTCTAGGTAATACTCATGCAAGTTCACACAGCAGGGTCCAATCTCAAGGAATTGTAAAGTTGGTGGCTCTTGGGTGACTGACCTGGAAATAACTCTTCTGCTGGTGCCAACTCCTTTCAGAAACCAGGAATAACAACAGTTTGGTGCCCATGTATCACCCTAATTTCTGGATGGATGGGAGATGGCGGTGCTGTGCTCAGATGGAGAAGCTTGCAGTGGGCTGTGCCCAGTACGATCCCACCAAAAATGGTAAGCAACTAAGAATTCCCTTTCTTCTTTGTATAATGACTGACTGCTCTGCTAGTAGGAAGTAAAGGTTCTTTGCTTCCCATCACCAGGGGTGTCCAGGATTGAATACAAAATTTCACATTTTCAAAATTTTCAGAAGATAGTCATCTGCCTCTAACACCAGTATATTAGTGTTTTTTCATCTCGAGTGTGTGTGTATGTGTGTGTGTGCACTCAGACATATCCAACTCTTCACAACCCCAAGGACTATAGCCCACCAGGCTCCTCTGTCCATGAGATTTTCCTGGCAAGAATACTGGAGGGGGTTACTATTTCATTCTCCAGGGGATCTTCTTGACCCAGGGATCAAACCTATGTCTCCTAGTAACCTTCATTGGCAGGCAGATATTTTATCACTGAGCCACGGGGGAAGCCTACATCTTGAGGCTGATGTCTTTATAACTCCTTGCTACTCAAAGTGTAGTTCTTAGACCAGCGGCATCATCAGCACCCAGAAGCTGCTTAGAATGCAAATTCTAGGGCCCCTCGTAGGTCTGTTGGATCAGAATTTGTATTTTCACAACATCTGGGTGCACGGTTAAGTTTGAGAAGCATTGCTATACTCTCAAGTTAGGAAATTTGAAAGGCACAGTCTACTTAAATCTTGAAGTTGTAGAGACAGCCTTATAGATATATAGAGATACACAATATTATCTATTAGAGTGGCATCGTATCACACATGTGTTTATAACACAAGTTGAATTCTACACACTTGGAGGGGGAAGAAAGTAAAACCAAAAATCTGCATATTTTACAATGTGGTTTCTCCCCCACCTCTACTTACTTGCCCTTGAACTTCACAGTCTCAGAGAGAAGGAGGCCTCACCCTAAATGCAAAGTGGAAACAAAAGATGCTGTTCTTTGGCCTTTGAAGTCAAAGACCTAGGTTCTAGGGATTGGCATTTGAATCATTTTTAATTTATGTAATGAATCTGGAGGGGACGCGTCCCAGATAGCTCAGTGGTAAAGAACCCGCTTACCAATGCAGGAGATGCGGGTTCAGTCCCTGGGTCGAGAAGATGCCATGAAGACGGGAATAGCAACCCACTCCAGTACTCCTGCCTGGAAGATCCTATGGACAGAGGAGCCTGGCGGGTCACAAAGAGTTGGACGTGACTGAGTGACTGAGCACGCATGCACGATGACTTTGGGCCCAGAACCCCTGGTGAAGGGCAACTCCACTCTTATGCATCGAGAAGATGCCATGAAGACGGGAATAGCAACCCACTCCAGTACTCCTGCCTGGAAGATCCTATGGACAGAGGAGCCTGGCGGGTCACAAAGAGTTGGACGTGACTGAGTGACTGAGCACGCATGCACGATGACTTTGGGCCCAGAACCCCTGGTGAAGGGCAACTCCACTCTTATGCACACTTACATACATAACACTCCCACTTCTCACAACCATCTAGGGTAGATGGTGTGATGTTGAAAAAAGAGGAGGCTTGAGCACTTCAGTACCCTCGAGGTTACACAGTGAGGAAGCGCACTGCGGAGACATGGTTGACTAGGAATGACGGATCACATGGATTGTTTTCTTCCATCGCCCTTTCCTCTCAGCCTCTCTTACCCTACTTAACTTTTCTCATCTGTCAGTTTCTTTTTTGCACTAAAACCCAGTACCTCAGATTGACAGCCCAAGGCGGATGTGCTAAATGTAACACATGGCTGGGTTTTCTGCAGCTTCCTGAGTTGCAGCCCCTCTTAGTGCCACTTTAAAAACCACTACTTCTCACCCTCCACCTTGGGAGAGAAAGTTCAGAGTTACCAGTCCCTTGACCCAGAAAAGTATTTGCCTAGTTTTTAGAGGTCAGTGATTCCCTACATTAGCTCTGTGGACCTTACAAAAGCCAATATCTAATGAAAAAGAAATAGGTTTTATGTGGGTGGAATCAACCACAAGGACAGGATGGCATGGGCTTGCCAGTGACTGAAAGCTCTTTCCAAAGTCAAAGCTGTCTCCAAATTCCTGTTGGAACCTTGCTGTAGGCCCTTGGATATGTCACTTGGCTAACAAGGACCGTGATGTCCTCATCAATAAAATGGAAGGGGCAATTTTAGGGGTCTTAAGATGAAACATTCTCTAAACCCCTTTCCAATTCTGAAATCCTTTGGTTTTTTTTTTTGTTTGTTTGTTTGTTTTGTTTTGTTTTTACTTTATTTTACTTTACAGTACTGTATTGGATTTGGCATACATTGACATGAATCCACCATGGGTGTACATAAACTCCCAAACATGAACCCCCCTCCCACCTCCCACCCCACATCATCCCTCCGGATCATCCCCATGCACCAGCCCCAAGCATCCTTTGAATCTGTTTCCATTTTGCAATTTTCTCCATGCGTGTAGTGGCTATTCCTAGGGACACAGTGTTCCCCTCCACTGGGTGGCACACACCTGATAGAGGTGTGCAGAACATCTGAATGGCTCACCAGAACAGGGCTGGTCATGCTAAGCTCCTCCCCAAATGAAGCCGGGGTCTAACCACTGCACAGTCATTCTGCTGATGGTCCTGCTTTTGTAGGACCTACTGCCATCTCCTCATCTGAGTCTGTTCTTATTCTCCCTTATTCTGGTTTGGTTTAAGTAATCTCATGTACCATAGCTTTGACAGACTTGAGTGCAGTTTTCAAGAAGCAAGGCTTGTAGAATTCCCAGTGTTGGGCGCAAATACAACGAGAGTCTAAGAGGACAGGGCTTTGGGATTAAAAAAAAAAAAAAAAAAAAAACAGCTCGTGTGAGTTCCAGCCCCTCAGTATCCTTGCTCTGTGATTTCATATTTGTTACTTAACTTTCTGAGTCTCTTAGCCAGTTTTCCCATCTGTAAAGTGGGAATGAGGATGATTAGTGACTTTCTGGGGTTGTTGGGAGGTTCAGTGGGGTTGGGGAAAGCTCTTAGCACAGCTTATGGCACTTCGTGGGCTCTCTGTAAATGGTAACTGTGTCTGCAGTCATTCTTCTCGTGGACACAAGAATCTGAAGCGGAGACAGTATGTGTGTGTCTGCCTGGGAAGTAACAGAGGTCACTGAATTTAAAATGGGCTCTGTTATATCAACCCTCAGGCTCTCCAGGTGACTCAGGGGATAAAGAATCTGCCCGCAATGAAAGAGATGAAGGAGATGCAGGTTTGATTGCTGGGTCAGGAAAATCCCCTGGAGGAGGGAATGGCTACTCAGTCCAGTATTCTTCTGGAGAATCCCATGGACAGAGGGGTCACAACAGAGTAGGACATGACTGAAGCGACTTAGCAAATACTCAACCAACAGCAGCATCCACTCATGTAGCCAGAACTAACCCCACGTACAAGTTTTACCACATACAAACTTCACACAGAGAGGGAGGAAGAAAGGTAAGAGCAAGGCCAGAGGAAGAAGAGATCAGGCACCGAATATTCAGGGCTGGAAAGTGCTCAAGACTGCCCAGCTTGTATGTGGTGGAGCTGGGGTTAAGGTAACTGGCTCTTGGCACCAAGTTGAGTGCTGTAATGGAAGCATGTTTCCCATTATGTATGTATGTTTCCTTTTTCTAAGTTAATTACACACCTAATACCCCAGCCTGCCCTTGATTATGGAGAAGGCAATGGCACCCCACTCCAGTACTCCTGCCTGGTGAATCCCGTGGACAGAGGAGCCTGGTAGGCTGCAGTCCATGGGGTCGCTAAGGGTTGGACATGACTGAGCGACTTCACTTTCACTTTTCACTTTCATGCATTGGAGAAGGAAATGGCAGCCCACTCCAGTGTTCTTGCCTGGAGAATCCCAGGGACGGGGGAGCCTGGTAGGCTGCCGTCTATGGGGTCGCATAGCTGGACACGACTGAAGTGACTTAGCAGCAGCAGCAGCCCTTGATTAATGTGTCAGCACAGAGTCTGGGCTCCATTGTCAATGTATGAATCTCTTCTCACCACATCCCAGACACAGCTGCCCAGTTCCAAGTCAATCCCCTGCAGAGATACCATGCTCACCACCTGTTGATGCCACCCACCCGCTGCTTATCTCTAACTGTTCAAGAAGTCTTTGAACCAAACAGAAGCCTAGGCACTGCATCCCCGTACCACACAGACACAGAGCTTCAGTCCACTGATTCCACACTGGGCCTTTTTAGTGTCTTAAACCAGGGGTTCCTAACCTCTGAGATCTAATGCCTGATGATCTGAGGTGGAGCTGATGTAATAATAATAGAAATACATTGCAAAATAAATATAATGCACTTGAATCATCCGGAAGCCACCCCTTTCCCCACCCCACCACTTGAATTCATGGAAAAATTGTCTTCCATGAAATGAAACTCTGGTGCCAAAAAAGGCTGGGGACTTCTGCCTTAAAGGAGAAATCCTGAGAGACATGGATGAAGAGATAAAGGAAAGAGAGAGGGAAAGGGAGAGAAAGAAGAGAGGAGAAAGGAGGAAAGAAGGAAGAGACTGCAGAGAAAGCGAGACATGGAGACGCAAAGACATAAACACAGAGAGGTGTTGGGGTGTTGTCTGGAGGAATCGCCAAGAACAAATACTCAGGGCCTTAAGATAACAGCCCTCTCACAAAGCAGCACGAAGACCTCTCACCTCATCCACCCTCTCTCCAAGCCCGCAGGGGCATCAGGAAGCCAGTGAGTCATGGTGCCCCTGAGTCACCAATTCCAAGTCCTGGTTCAGCAGGTGGAGGTGCCTTTGTGGAGGCTCTGTGCCTCTGGGGAAAGACATACACTGAGACCCGGGGAACCCCTCTGCACTAGGCTTTTCCTGGGGTACAGGAAGAGGGGCTTCTGGAAGTCTCTGGTATCTCCTGGAAAACGAGATCAGGAACACGCAGGCTGCAAGAGATAAAGTCCAGGCCGCGCGTCTCATCCTTTCCTCCTGCTGATCTCTTTGGGGCCCCTTTTCTCTGAAAAGCCCGCAGCCGCTCACCTCCAGCTGGGCACATTCGGTTTCATGCTCATCTTCTTTTTCTGTTTTTCTTGTTTCAGCGTCAAAGAAGCCTCTTCCTCCTACTCCTGAAGACAACAGGGTGAGTGACAGCACGAGGTCTGGGCGCGGGGAGGGGGGCCCAGGGCACCTCAAGCTGCTGCTCTGGAGTCGTCCCATCTGCTCGGGTTTCTCAACCATGACCTCGCTGTGATGCAGCTCAACTCAACACTGTGGGTTTCTTGGGCCCAGCTTGTCTCCTGGGGGGGGTCCAGGTAAAATGACCACTCAGCTGCCAAAATCTTCACTCCACCGCCTTCACTCAACAAACACTTCTCGGTATCATACTGTGCATCCAAGGACCTTGACTAGGTTGGGGCCTAACAACAGCTCACAGCCACATAAAATGGTGTATTTACTCCACCCTTTGACAGACAAGCAGTTTGGAAACATACATCTGAGACACTTCAAATTCTTCAAAGCAGGTCCACACTTTTACTAGTTATTTCAAAACTCACTATCTGTTCTGGCCACTTCAGAGGGTCATAGTTTTATTCTCATGTGAAAGCTTGGGAAAGCAAGTCCCACGAGAGGTTATCCCAAGGCCATTTGGTAACTCAGTAGCCAAGTTAGTAGGCCAGAGGGTTCCTGGTGTGGTGATCTTTAACTCGACTGGTCATTCCCAAAAGTGTGGTCCCTGGGCCAGCAGCATCAGCATCACCAGGGAGCTGGTTAGAAATGCAAATTCTCAGAACTCCTTCCCTGCCCCCCACCCCAAACCTCACCACCCCAACAGACCTTTGACAAACAAAACTTTAGGGAAAGGCACCAGTAATCTGCACTTTAATAAACATCACGATAATTCTAAGGCATGCTGGAGTTTGAGAAACATTGGTCTAATATACTGACTTGCAAGACTTAAGTGATATCAAGTCAATTCTCAGGAAGCTATTTAGTCAAAAATACAAAACAAAACAAACCAAAAAATAGGAGAAAAAGCAATCTTAGCCCTCACTTTATGGTAATATCAATGCCAATATCCACATTTGAGTAACTGGTCTTTATTCCAGAACATACTGATTCTGCTCCCTCATGCTTCTTCCTGAAGGATGAGCCCTGCTTTTTTTTCCAGCCAATATGGTGACATTTCAAACACTGGGAGCTTCCCCATAAGAGAAGTTCTACATTGCTCAAAACTGGACTCACCCTTAGATTTGTTGTCAGCCCTCTCTCACACAACAAGAAAGAAGTGTATTTAAATTGCAGCAAAAAATGCACTCTTTTCCATTTTACTTCATTCATCTTCTAAACACCATTTCACCATCACCCTTGAAAATATGGTTTGGAATCCCACTGCCCTGGCTCGTGGGCAGTTCCAAGAGTCCCACCTAAACCCACATCTCTGCAGCTTAGGCTGCCTTGCTCCTTCTGGTTTTTCACTATTAGTGAAGATGAAAGTCAGAAAACAGGGCCTATCCACCGCCCCTCGGACACCGCCCCTTGGCTTCTCAGACTTCTTGGAGGAGCAGCTTTAGGACACCAACCACAGGGCTGTTGGAATCACGGTTGCAGTTTCAATCACACATCTAAATCCACAGCAACATTTATCTTGAATTACTTGAAATCACTTCCCCCCTCACCTTCATGTTCTGTTCTAGACTAAGTGATGGCATCTTGAGTTGGCATCCATAGAGGCTATACTTTTAATCTGATCTGAGCAGCAGGCCTGATGTTTAGTGTGAGAGAGACTATGGACTGGGAACAGTTCTCCAGAGGGTGGAGGGTGGCTATTATTGGTCAGGATAGAAACCATCCATGATCAGAGTAATTGAGAACTCTAGGCCTCTCTAGCCTGTGGTTGCAGATGAGGTTAGGTTTNAGGGTACAGGAAGAGGGGCTTCTGGAAGTCTCTGGTATCTCCTGGAAAACGAGATCAGGAACACGCAGGCTGCAAGAGATAAAGTCCAGGCCGCGTGTCTCATCCTTTCCTCCTGCTGATCTCTTTGGGGCCCCTTTTCTCTGAAAAGCCCGCAGCCGCTCACCTCCAGCTGGGCACATTCGGTTTCATGCTCATCTTCTTTTTCTGTTTTTCTTGTTTCAGCGTCAAAGAAGCCTCTTCCTCCTACTCCTGAAGACAACAGGGTGAGTGACAGCACGAGGTCTGGGCGCGGGGAGGGGGGCCCAGGGCACCTCAAGCTGCTGCTCTGGAGTCGTCCCATCTGCTCGGGTTTCTCAACCGTGACCTCGCTGTGATGCAGCTCAACTCAACACTGTGGGTTTCTTGGGCCCAGCTTGTCTCCTGGGGGGGGTCCAGGTAAAATGACCACTCAGCTGCCAAAATCTTCACTCCACCGCCTTCACTCAACAAACACTTCTCGGTATCATACTGTGCATCCAAGGACCTTGACTAGGTTGGGGCCTAACAACAGCTCACAGCCACATAAAATGGTGTATTTACTCCACCCTTTGACAGACAAGCAGTTTGGAAACATACATCTGAGACACTTCAAATTCTTCAAAGCAGGTCCACACTTTTACTAGTTATTTCAAAACTCACTATCTGTTCTGGCCACTTCAGAGGGTCATAGTTTTATTCTCATGTGAAAGCTTGGGAAAGCAAGTCCCACGAGAGGTTATCCCAAGGCCATTTGGTAACTCAGTAGCCAAGTTAGTAGGCCAGAGGGTTCCTGGTGTGGTGGTCTTTAACTCGACTGGTCATTCCCAAAAGTGTGGTCCCTGGGCCAGCAGCATCAGCATCACCAGGGAGCTGGTTAGAAATGCAAATTCTCAGAACTCCTTCCCTGCCCCCCACCCCAAACCTCACCACCCCAACAGACCTTTGACAAACAAAACTTTAGGGAAAGGCACCAGTAATCTGCACTTTAATAAACCTCACGATAATTCTAAGGCATGCTGGAGTTTGAGAAACATTGGTCTAATATACTGACTTGCAAGACTTAAGTGATATCAAGTCAATTCTCGGGAAGCTATTTAGTCAAAAATACAAAACAAAACAAAACAAAAAATAGGAGAAAAAGCAATCTTAGCCCTCACTTTATGGTAATATCAATGCCAATATCCACATTTGAGTAACTGGTCTTTATTCCAGAACATACTGATTCTGCTCCCTCATGCTTCTTCCTGAAGGATGAGCCCTGCTTTTTTTTCCAGCCAATATGGTGACATTTCAAACACTGGGAGCTTCCCCATAAGAGAAGTTCTACATTGCTCAAAACTGGACTCACCCTTAGATTTGTTGTCAGCCCTCTCTCACACAACAAGAAAGAAGTGTATTTAAATTGCAGCAAAAAATGCACTCTTTTCCATTTTACTTCATTCATCTTCTAAACACCATTTCACCATCACCCTTGAAAATATGGTTTGGAATCCCACTGCCCTGGCTCGTGGGCGGTTCCAAGAGTCCCACCTAAACCCACATCTCTGCAGCTTAGGCTGCCTTGCTCCTTCTGGTTTTTCACTATTAGTGAAGATGAAAGTCAGAAAACAGGGCCTATCCACCGCCCCTTGGACACCGCCCCTTGGCTTCTCAGACTTCTTGGAGGAGCAGCTTTAGGACACCAACCACAGGGCTGTTGGAATCACGGTTGCAGTTTCAATCACACATCTAAATCCACAGCAACATTTATCTTGAATTACTTGAAATCACTTCCCCCCTCACCTTCATGTTCTGTTCTAGACTAAGTGATGGCATCTTGAGTTGGCATCCATAGAGGCTATACTTTTAATCTGATCTGAGCAGCAGGCCTGATGTTTAGTGTGAGAGAGACTATGGACTGGGAACAGTTCTCCAGAGGGTGGAGGGTGGCTATTATTGGTCAGGATAGAAACCATCCATGATCAGAGTAATTGAGAACTCTAGGCCTCTCTAGCCTGTGGTTGCAGATGAGGTTATGTTTCACTCTTGGTCCCCCCACGTACACAAGAACTCAGCCCTTCTTCGAGGCCCATCCCCATTCACCCAGAAGGACTTCCTGAGGGGCCACCCAGACACATGTCTGCCTACGCCCTAGTTTCCTTGTTAAGGCACACTACCCCTGCCACTCCCACCTGGGAGGGCCCAGTGGGAGCTCAGCTGGGTGGAGCTCTCCCCAGCCAGGGTCAGGAGCTCTCAGAAGTCAGGGCCATTCTGAGACCAGCAGTAAGAGTGGCCAGGAGACAGAACTAGTCCCCCATTCCATGACTCACCTCATCTCTTGGGCTCCCAAACAGCCCTTCTGGAGCCCAGAGTCTCAGTTTCTCCAAATGCCATCCCTTCATTTTCTCAGTATAATCTCATGGTTCTCAATCCTATCAGACCCAGTACTCCCTTTTTCAGACAAATATTTTATAAAGCCCCCTTTATTATAACAAAAAGAAAGTAAATAGATAATACCACTATGTAAACACATACTTTCTAAAAGAACCAATAATTGTTCTAACTGTAATGTTTAAAAAGGAAAATAAAATAACTTATACAAATCCATACATGTTTCTATATATAAATATTGGGCATGACTATACTGGACAACATAATAAAATGCACCTGTGTTTGAATCCTGTTAAATTTGGCAGCTCAGATGCAACTGTTCCAGTAACGTAGTATCAGTGACTCAAAGACAGTACTACCATCTGTGATACACTTTCCAAAAGAGCAAACAACTCTTGGTCAAGTTCTTAACTAAACAAAGTGTAATCCACCCTCCACATAAAGCGTAGCTGCCTCCTAGGAAACCAAGTGCTTCATATAAGGTGGAGGTAGGATCTAGGTCAGGTGTTGTTGTACATTATTACTGTAAGCGGCCTTCTCTGGAATATCTAACAGGACATTCAAAAATCATGAGATGCTGCATGTGGGATGCTGAAGGGTGTTTTGCATTCTTGACCCTCTCCCATTCAATGCTAGTAGCCACCTCAGCCTTTGTGACATTCAAAACACCGCCTCAGATGTCAAAAATACTCCCTATGGAAAGGTTTCACATGGTTTGAGAAACCTGCTCTGATCTTTGTCTTAATAATAATTAATCAACCAGTTGGATCTATAATGAGATGAATACCTGACTATATTTTTCCGTTATCCCCCTGCCCTTGAACACAATTCCTTCCTTCATTAGCTCTTACGGTGACAGCCTCAAGCCCAACAACTCTCATCTGTAGTACTCAGTATATCATCTCCCAAGCTCCACAAATAATCTAGGCTTCAAATCCAAACTGTATCAGTATGACAACATTTTATTTTTTAATCTCTGATACTTTTATGCCACCAAATACTTCAATGCACTCAGAGAACTTCTGATTTCCCATCACTGACTCTCACTCTAGCCAGCAATCTCAGTCTCTTCCCACATTTGCTGTCTCACAAAGCCTGCTAACTTGTAGCAGGTGTGCCCACCCTGAACGCTGGTGACTCCTGTACATGAGGACCGCTTCAGTCTTTAATATCTCATNCAGCAATCTCAGTCTCTTCCCACATTTGCTGTCTCACAAAGCCTGCTAACTTGTAGCAGGTGTGCCCACCCTGAACGCTGGTGACTCCTGTACATGAGGACCGCTTCAGTCTTTAATATCTCATCCTAAGAAAGATACTGAAAAACAGTGATACAAGCAAGAGAGCCCACCAGAGGAACAAGAGATCCCATGGGATATAGTAGAGAAAGCATAAGAATAATTCAATTGCTAAACTTGCCCCATCTGGGCCTCAGTTTCCCTAGTCTAAACAAAAGAGTGGACTAAATGATCTCTCAGAGGCATTCCAGCTCCAACAGTCCATAATTCTATGGATCTGGACAAACCCAAAAATAAAAGTAGGAAAGCAAGAACTAAATGATACAGTATTGACTTCATCACCTTTGCCGAGGATGTGATGCTTCTAGCAGAGAGTCTGTGAATTATGACATGGCTTAAGTAGAGAAATAAGCAGATTTCTGTGACGAGCATGGCTGCCTGGAGTTCACTGGGAGTCAGAGTTTACCGAAATGGGAGAGGCGATGAATTCCAGGTAGTGCGCGTCTTTGTGTCCTATTCCATATCATGAGCCTGACAATGAGAAAGCCAACTAGAGGAAGGTGAATGGCCTCAGCGAGTGTACCCCCAGTGGATCTGAGGAACTGGTGTCTGACTGGCACAGGTCCAAGAGCAAGTTACAGCTCAGGGACTTGCTGGCTCTGTTCCACAGGTTACCTCCTTTCTCACATCTTGGCCTGATTTTGTTGTCTCCCTCCTCCAGCGGTCGTTTCGGGAGCTTGAAGAAACCGTGGTCATTGCCCTATATGACTACCAAGCGAATGATCCGCAGGAGCTGATGCTACAGCGCAATGAGGAGTACTACCTGCTGGACAGCTCCGAGATTCACTGGTGGAGGGTTCAGGACAGGAACGGGTAAGGCGCCTGGCGGCTGCTGTCCCACCTTTCAAGGGGAGGCGCGAACAAAGACTGCCCTGCCTCTCTCGGAGCAACCATGGCATTGAGTTAGGAGAGGAGAGCAGAGGCGGGAGGAGAAAGGAAGAAGTTGCTGAAGAGGGTCTCCCCTTCTCAGAATAGCCTGGGAGGCACTCACTCGCCATACTCACGCCCTGGGGCTGGTCACGCCCTCCCGACCTCCGAACTCCTCTAAAAATCTTCTGGGTCTTCCCACTGATTTCCACGGCAACTTGTTCCACAAAGCACCATTGCTTTTGAGTGCTTAAATGAGGCTGAAGGTGTTTATCCCATTGTGAGGGTCTTATTGTTGGTGGAAGCAAAAGGCATGTACAGATGGTGCAGATTGGTGGTTACATTAAGAAGCATCAGGGAAAAAATACTAAAGATTTAGTTAAGCCGAGAGCTGTGAACTAGCCATCCACATGATTCATGGAGAAAATAAACTTGTACAAATACAATTTACCCTCAATGGGACTTCTGGATTAAAAAAAATCTTATGACCCCTTATCTGAACTGAACTACAAGAAAATTACTGTTACTGACCTTTAGAATGCTCTGGGATGTATATGAGTTTCATACCAGTGGTTAGTTTAAAGTTATCAGATTTATACCGCTTTATAAGGCTGTATATTTTCCTTTAAAGATATTTACCTATGTCCCAGAATATTCTCCAGAATCACTTCCAGAGGATGATTTCAATAACTGCATAAACCCAACATAAAAATGTACCATAATTTAGCAAATTTCCTTCTCGGGTGCTTAGGCTGTTTCTAATATTTTGAAAATATTAACAATGCTACAATTAACATCTTTAAATAGTAAGGGTTTAAAAGTTTTCAAAGTATGAGATTATTATTAATTTTAACATAGTTTTTAAAATAAAATGAAAACACTCCATTAGTGCAATATCTGGATAGCCAATGTCGATGTTTTATATTACAAAAACTAACAACAGAGAGAAATATACATAAAAATAAGCCACCCTCTATTTGTCTGCACATCAGTTCTAAAAGTATTCATTGTTAAGTTACTTGTGCATCCTAGGCAAAAGAGTTATACATATAGAAATGCATCCTATTTTTCATTTGCATTAAGGTGATTCATTCTGATCTTCACCTTGCTTTTAACTTTTAATGATATATCTTAAAGATATTTTCATATCAGTGCATACAAATCTACCTTATTTTTTAACTAAACATATAGTTTTAGAATGTATGCTTGCATTATAAATATTTAAACAATATTTTATAGTGGGACATTTAGTTTCCAGGTTCCTTTCTTTACTGTTTCAAACAAGGCTGCAATGAAGATCTTGAATGGCCCATGCTCATATAACTTAGAAATCTTTTGAAATACATATACTTTTGAAAACATATTTTTTTCTTTGGGAAAAAATACATAACTCATATTTCTAACTATGGAACCAGTGAGTCAGATTATGTGACATCTTAATTTTAAAAGATAAATACCTCAAAAAGCTTGCCAAAGTTTACATTGCCCACCAACAGAGTATTGGAGTGCCAACACTGAAGTGACAATGTTTGTTGCCCAATCGTGTCCAACTCTCTGTGACTCCACGGACTGTGGCCCACTAGGCCCCTCTGTCCATAGAATTCTCCAGGCAAGAATACTGGAGATGGTAGCCATTGCTTTCTCCAGGGGATCTTCTGGACCCAGGAATCAAACCTGGGTCTCCCGCATTGCAGGCGGATTCTTTTCTATCTAAACCACCAGCAAAGCCCAGCATTGGGTATCATTAAACTTTAAAAAGGGGGGCCAATCTGATTGGTACAAAAAGAGGTACACAAACATTTTTAGGGTAAAGACTTTACTTTTTACATATATCATAACTTACATTTTCAAGGCATCTTCTCTTTAAGTAGCCTTATCAATTCCATTGCAAGGGAAGTAAAGGAGGGTTAGATCAAAGACTGTGGTCTCAGAGGCAGTGTCGCTTGCTGATAACAGACCCAAAAGCCCCCTCACCTGGAACCTTCCTCTTTAGTTAACTTGGGGAAACAAACAAGACCAGTCACATCACCTTCTCTTTGCCTATTATGGGGAGCCTCATTTCAGAAATAGGTTCAAGACTGCCTGGCTCCACAAACGCCAGAGGAACTTACTAACAAACTCATCCCTTCAACCAACTGACATTTCTTTAGTACAACTTATGTGCCAGGAAATTTCTTCTCCTAGGTTTCACTTCCCCAAATGACAGTTTACCCTTTGCTCAATGGCCCGTGGAAGGGCTCAGCTCTGTACTTCAAAGGGCATCGCAGAAGACACCCCAGAGGCCAATCGGGGGAATGGGAATTTCCCTCGTGTGCTTTGTAACAGCGTGGTACAGCGGAAAGTACACAAGATGCGGACCCAGAAGACTCGGACTTAGGCATCAGCTGCTTTTGTGACACAGGGCCTTTGGAAAAGTCACTTACCTTCTGTGAATCTAGTTCCTTACCTGTAAAATGCAGATGATAATATCAGCTTTCCATCTCAGAGTGTTGAGAAAATCACTGAGATAAAGGAAGTGAAAGGACTTTGTAAACTCGATATCCACACACAAGAGAACTATCATCATTTTGAAGATAATCCAGTTTTGGTTAGGATATTAAAACTGTCATTTTATATGGAAGCAAAATAGTATTTGACCTAGTAATGTAACTATAAACATACGGTGTGGCAAAAACAGACATAATTAAAAGGAAATCCAAAAGAAAGAGATAAAAGACAGCATATCTGAGAACAAGTTGACTCCTATCCGTTGGGACTGACTACCTTGAGTGCTGACTTCAGGAGGATTCTGAGGCTGGATTCCTTCTCCAAAGGAAGCTAATACCATGACTGACTAGCCATGGGTATAAGATACAAGATTTCCTGTATTTGACATCACCATTCTTCATTTCTTCACTCCGCCACACAATTCTGTGAAGTAGATTACACATTTCCCATTAAACAGAAATCACTAGATTGAAAAAAATTCGAACACTTAATGGAGTAAAGAGCAGGAAGTTATGAGACATCTTTTCACAGAATGCACAGTCTGGCGGGATTTTATGTGTAAACTAGTTTAGGTCCTTCATTTTACAGGTACAGAATCAGAGGCCTAGAAAGTGGAGGAGACACTGCTTTCACCTTGTAGTATTAAATGTGACAGTGAATGTGATAGTGTTTTGAAAAGTACCTACACAAGTGTAAAGTATTTTGATGTTCTTACCAGTCTCTTGATCCATATGTCTTTGTTTATACACAATTTATTCCTGCTCAAAAGAAACTCCTAACCCCAAATGCAGCATAGTTTTATTTCATTTTTCTCATGTTTTATCATTTATGTTTGAAGGAGCACAAATAACAAAAAATATTAGTGAGGCCTTGAATTAAGTTGACTGACAGTATCTTTTGGGACCTGTGGTTGGAAAGTAATTCTTTATATTTTAATTATTTTGGTTTCCTAACTATAAAATGCTAGCACTAAAGTGGAAAAATACTGATTATAACACACACACACACACACACACACACACACACAGATGTTTCCTATTAGAAAATAAAGACTGAACATTGATATTTTTTCCAATAGAGGAAATTTTCACAATGAAGAGATTAGCAAGCAGAGCTAATAAAGTAAAGTAACTATTTCTTATTTATCATGGCTCAAATTTTAGTAATAAGACCTATATAGCCTTTAACAGATAGCAGGTTGTTATTTTTAGTAATTTTTTATTTGAATATTTTAAAATGTCTTATCCCGAATGCTAAACAAGACTTCTTCATCTTTAAATGACATCTAGTTGATTAAATCTATGAAATGGAGATGTAAAAATTAGTTTTATATTAATATAAACACTAATTTCCCTTTAAACAGGCATGAAGGATATGTTCCAAGCAGTTATCTGGTGGAAAAGTCTCCAAATAACCTGGAAACCTACGAGTAAGATTTTTTTTTTTTTTTTTCAAAAATTGGTGCTAATTGGTCTTAGATTAGGAGTGAATCATTGGTTAATTATTAAAATACCAGGCATTTTCTCTTCTTGACTTGCTTCCATACTCAGAACCCTAAATAAACAGCTGGGGGTCACTTTAAATAGGAGAAGGGGAAGGAAATGTGTTCTTATCTCCCCTTTTACCAAACTAATGTTTTCAGATGACTGCACACATTGTAGTCAAAGGAAAAGTTTCTCCTGGAAATTCCAGGAATATTGATCTTACACTACAAACATTGGATCTAATACAGACCGATTTAAAACATGCTTTAATTCAATAATTCCAATACCAGCAGACAAACAGATAGGTATTAAATATCTGCTTAGTTTGTGTTGTTTGTTTCAGACTTATTTAAAAGGAGAGTTCACAGTTTTAGTGGAATTATTCAATGTTTAATAAAATCCAAATGTAGAGAATAACATACTTACATGTGCATATATTTACCAGCTCAGTTGCTAGAAGGCCCAGAAGCAATAATACTAGAGTCTCAATGTGCACACTCAAGTTCTGGTTTTTAAATAACACTTCCCACTAAAAACAACTAGGACTTCCTGGAGAAATGGCTTGGAGACTCGGAGTTAGGGCAAGGAAAGAACAAAGATGAAACTGGAACATTTTGAGGCACCAAAAAATTAAAGAAGTACCCCCTAATTTTTTGTTGTTAAGTAAGGTGAATACATTGAGTGAGCACAGAAGTCAAATTAAAAATGCCTCTTCTGACGATAATCTGAGTATCAAAACAAATAATGACAGTAATGAACTACAATCACTGAATAAAACAAGAATCCATCATAAATAAATACTTTGATAACTAAATAAATAAAGGGCCAAGAAGACAAAAACTCCTTCTTACCGTAACATGCCAAATAATGAATGCAGAAGGAATTTTAAAGTGAAAAACCATCTTTTTAGAGCTTAAAGTACCAACTGATTAGGGCAAGAATCATCAATGAAAGTTACAAGTAGGTGGTAAAAGTTTGATATTTACATAGTTTCAAAGTATCTTCCTACAAATCACTTATGAAAAAGAGGAAATACCTGGCAGACCCCATCTTAACTAAACAATCCAAGTTCACATCAATAAGGGGGCAGGCAGACATTGTGCCTCTCCTGACATGATACGCTGAGAAGGACACAGCATCACTTCGGTGATATTCCCACCCAAACATGTGTAAACCTGAATTACCCATGAGGAAATAACAGACAAATCCAAACTGAGGCATAGTCTACAAAATAACTGCCCTGGGCTCTTCAAAAATGTTAATATTTGAAAGACACAAAAGACTAAGAAATTGGTTCACATTAAAGGAAACGGATGTAGTAACTAAATGCACCAATAATCCTGGGTCAATCTTGAACCATAAAAAGCAAACCAAAGAAACAGTGATACAAAGCATATTATTGGGACAACGGATGAAATCTGAATAAAGTCTAAAATTAGGTGACAGCACTGAGTCAGTGTTAAATGTCATGATTTTGGTAATTGTACTATGGTTATATAAGTATATATTTTATTTCTTAGAAATACATACTGAAGTACCTATTAAAATAATGTTTCAGTTTGGACACACTGCAGTTTGAAGAACTCTATTTTAGAAGATACAGGGGTGAGAGTAGTTAAAGAATATTAATTATTGTGGTCCATTTCATTTCTCCTTCAAACTTATGCATATTTCATTTTTATATTAAAACATAGATAAGGAAAGAAGGAGCCATGTGAGAACATGCACATGACAAATAATGCCATGAGATTATGTTCCTTAGGAGTTAACAGATTGTAAGAACTGTATCTGGCAGGTGTAACTCCTGAAGGATATGAAGTTGGGGGCTACAGCATAGCAAACTAGGCTTTTCGGGGGCGGGGATCCAGGGAGCCTTTAATGCTTTTTCCTTAAGTCCTTGGTACATGATTGTTACAGGCTCTATATGGTGGTGATAAGAGCATGGGTTCTGGAGCCCCACTGCCTGGGTTCACATGCTGGCTACTCCAGACCAGTTCACTGACCTTAGGCAAGTCTCATAACCTGCTGATAACACTTCCTGACACTGATAGATGAGCTCTACATTAGCTAAATTTTCTTTGCAGTCCTGAAGTTCTCATGGGGATATGGCTGGAGCTATCCTCCAGCAGACTTTGATGGAGTCCACTCTGACTCAACTGGACGTGAGTTTGAGCAAGCTCCAAGAGTTGGTGATGGACAGGGAGGCCTGGCGTGCTGCAGTCCATGGGGTCGCAACGAGTCAGACATGACTGAGCAGCTGAACTGAACTGAACTGAACTAGTCAGAGATGTGATTTCAGCCTAGTTAACAGCCAGTGCAAAAGTAATCGGGGCATACCCAGGAAGCCAACGTTCATATTGAGGCTGTTTTAACGGAAACTTTATAAAAGTCAGTTAGTGTCCTTTTATAAACATGTATAATACTAGCTTAGAGTCATCAGTCATGAAACTTCCAAAGATGATACCACATTGCATTTATCTGTTACATGTTATCTGTTGTTGCTTGCTTGAGTACAATGTTTCACACGTCCAAATTACTGGCCAGCCAGGCACAGAGCTGGGCTACTAGTTTCAAATGCTCTGAGATGTTTGAAGAAGCGCTTTTAGTGCTATTTATGTTGATGAACCCAAACTACAAAAATGACATTGAATCCATAATATACTTAGATTTGCTTTTCCCCACTGTCCAAATCACTCCATCACAGTGCATTCGTTCATAAAACTATCTGACATGAATTATTTCATGGTAAGATCTGTTCTTTGGTAGCAATAAATCTAGAAGTTATCTTTCTTTTCTTTTTTTCCCCCCATTTATATATTTAATCTATTAGTCAAATTGCTCATAGAAAATTTGATTTTAAAACTTCTTCAGAGAAGAGATGAGCCACTTATCCTGAGAAAATTAGCCTGAAATCTTAAGAAATTAAAACAGTTGTATGATAAAATCAAAACACAAAATTAAATAATATTGTGTTATAACATGAACCCCGTGACACGTCTTCCTTTTAAACTAAATTTGAAATTCAATCTCAGGTCAGTTCATTTTGTAAAAGTAGAAAATATGTGAATATTTACCTTATTTTTAGCAGAATACATCCATTAAAAATTTTTAGTTTATTCAACAAATAAATTTGGCACTCATTTCACAAGGATTGTAGCAATACCTAAGCTTTTTCTACATTTGCATGTTTTTACAAAGATAAACTAGCCTTATGGGACACTGTCAATGTTATTTGTTCAGGAGCTTTTCTGCAGCTAGAAAAAATATAATTATTTTGCAGAAGATCTTGAAAACCAGTCTTACAGAAGAAAATGCTGCAATCATTTTAAAAGGATATTTGCTACACTTTCAAATTTATATTCAACTTTTATAGCTGTTCTAGCATCATTCTACTTATAACCATCCACTGACTTACAAAACAGAGCAGAAGATAAATGTTTTCAAAAATTTTAATAAGGAAAATTTCCAACATGCACAAAAGTGGAGAGAAAAATATAATGAACCTCCATGTACTCAAAGCCCCCCAGCTTCAACAATTATCAACATTTTACCACTTCTGATTCATTTGTTCCCTTCCAGTTAAACATTGTATTACCTGGAAACGGTTTGTGCTTTTGCTTTTGAGTTTGAAAGTATTGGTAGAAACAAAAAAAAAAAAAAAAAAATTCTCTAGTATTAATTATTTTTCATAAGTAAATAATAAAAATTTTTAAATCTCATTTTTCTATGACTTTTTCCTGCTTTCAGGTGGTACAATAAGAATATCAGCCGAGACAAAGCTGAAAAACTTCTTTTGGATACAGTAAGTCTCTTTAACCTATCTTTTGGCTTCAAATAAAATGAACTGTGCTACTTTTTTTCAGCCAGGCTGTGGTTTGTGCTAAAGCAGTGAGTTGACGTGTTGGATTAAAGTGATGTTCATGTCTGGTACAAGTATAAAAGTATTTTGGAGTTTATAGGCTTAGCATATATCAGCCTGAGAAACCTGGAGAGGATCAAAGGTCTTGGTATTAACATGTGCGCATGGCCACCGCGTCAGTGGGCGGTCTTTCCGCCATGACGGCTGGCCCTGGAGAACTTGGGGCTGGTCTTCCCTGCCTGCCTCTCTGGATGGCTGTGATTCAGATTCCTCCCGGCTGAGCTGTGTGTGGAACTGGAGGAAATACATCACTTGTGTTTGACTTATTTTTCAAACAACTGTTCTTCTCCAGAGCCATCTAGTGTGAGGCCCAGGACTGGTCTTACCCAGGGGTGTCAGGATTGAGGGAGAGAGGGAAGTGAAGAAAGAGGCGTGGTGTGGCGGGGCAACCCCGGCCCCCGCTCTGGCTCCATCTCAGTGTGTGACTTTGGGGACATCTCTTCTTCCTTCTGGACCTCAGTTTCTCAATGAGTTCAAGGGAGGCATTGGTCTAAATCAGAGATGACAACGACCTAGGCTCATACTGCCACTCTGAACGACCCCATTGATCAGAGTTCGTGGCTTTGGGATCCTTCTCAAAACAGCACTCAAGGGAGCTGCCATCAACTGACTGGCATGCAAGGGAGCCCCTCTCTTCCTGGATCAGAAGGTCATTTGTTACTCTAAAGCTGTGCCTCTCAAAGCATCTGTGGTAATGGATTACTTTCTGTGGTTGGTTTTTAATTTCCATTTGTCACAGACTTATGTAAATTCAATAAAAAATGAATTCATAGGGGAAAAAAAGAAAAAATAAGAAGCAAAGACATAAAAAAAAATGCAAGTCCAATTTTTTGTTAGTATTAGGTCGCTATAAAAAGATTCTAAATGCTTTCTCTCAACTTCTTTTTTTGTCTGGTGGTGGAGCAGTAACAGTTTGCCAACTGGCACCCATCCACAGACCACACTTAGAGTAGCCCTGAAAATTGCACACTGGGGCTCTTGCATAGAAACCAAATGCATGGAGGTACTGAGAGAACGCTTTCTACAGAGAAATCAATTTATCAGCTTATTTACTTAGAGCAGTGGTTTACAAGCCTGTCTACACATTAAAATCACCTGGGAAACATTTTAGAAATACCAATGACAAGGTCCCACCTCAGACTCATTAAATCATAATCTCTAGTGGATAGGGTACAGGCATTAGTAGTCCAGAGAAAAATATCTCTGAGTGACTCTAAGTTCAGATGATGTTAATAACTTAGGCTCCACACAGCCTCACCAGTGAGACCAGTAAAAAGTAGGCATGGGCTGATGGAGGGATTAGTCTCCCTATGCTGAAAAGTCAACCGTGTTCCTGCCATTTCACCATATATTATTTTCCAGTTATAGTTTGAAGGTATTTCATATCTTTAAGAATCTTAAACTGCAAACCTCTCTTGGATGGAATGAAAGCTGGAGTGACCAATGTATCCTGGTTTGCCTGGAACAGTTTGTTTTAAAACTGAGAGTCCGATGGTCCCAGAACCACCCCCACCACCAACCTCAGTCCCGGACAAACCAGGACAGTTGATCACCCCAACAGGCAACCATTTCCGGTTTGGAGAGTGACTAGGGGTGAGCTTAGAGAAGGGGACCTGGGAAGATTTCAGGTAGAGAATGAAGGGCTGTGATGAGAAGGTGGAAGGATGATGAATACTGTCAAAAAATAATCTAAAGGTATAGAGTTGATTATTAATGTACTATTTACTTTTGCACAAGGGAAACTTGAAATGATAATAAATTCATTCTATCAAAGGCAAAAGTAAAATTTCTGTATGAGGAAACGGAAGGGAGGAGAGCCACAGTTGTATTTTGAAGCAGTGAATGTCTCCCTTGATTCAGTTCCCAGTAAGCAGGCAAAGAGGACACGTTCAGTTGTTTGTGTGTTTACCAGTGACAGGTGTATAACAGGCAGTCTGTATGATGCTGGCTGTCTCAATTATCACCTGTCATGATTGTGACATGTCTGCGCCACTTCCTTTATTAGGATTTCTCAGTATAAACTCACATACCTTACCATTTTGCTGAGCACAGAACTAAGCACATAAAGATACTTGAGACAGGATCTTTGACCTCAATAGGGACTCTCATAGACACTATCGGGAAACAAGAAAAACTCTTTAGAAAGAGAGAAGAATCTAAGATAAACTGAGCATATACAGGAGGCTTTCAGTACTCTCAGAATTTTGAGAAGACTCTAGAAGGAATTAGAAAGATTTCATGGAGTGACAGGAATTAAAGTGAGTCATTACTAGACTCTGGTTTCCCCTTGGTTCTACCCCAACTCAGCACTTAATTATTCCCTGTGGTTCCCAATAGAGTATACATTAGAATCACTAGGGAATTTTTAAAAATAAAGATTCCCAGGCCCCAGCCCAGACCTATGGAATCAGACTCTCCAGGGTTAGCTTCTGGAAACCTGTATTTTTTTCAAGTCACCTGTGGTATATATGCAGCCTACTCAGCACATATGTTGTTGGATAATATAATAAATTGTTAAATTAACCAATAAGATCCTATAATAAGAGTTATACTGACTTTAAACAAGTACAGTTCTGTTATTTTTAATCACACACTGGTTAATGAAGTATGCCCATGGGGCACCTAAAAAAGCTCACAGTAGTGATTAGCAAAAGATGATTTTTATTTTACAGCAGTTCTTTGAGGCACTTAAATACATTCTGCTTGCTAGAGCAGTTGAAACATTCTTCCTTATTAATATTCTAAACTACTTCACCAAATCCTGTTTGCTTCCTTAGGTCATATACAGGCAAACTTCAAAGGGTCCCTGTATTGTACGATGTTTAAAATATCAACAGAACTTTTTCAGGGGTATATTTAGTGTCTCCTTTTCTAACAATTATAGGACCCTTAAAAGTTGGATTGGTTCACTTTTATTGACCAAATATGTATTTATTTCATTTTTATTAACTAAATCTCTCAAGGTACTGTTCCAAACATATTTTACCATTAGAATATAAATGCTTAATCTTGTTCCTGCTTTACATAGGACCCCAGAACTGTACCTATGACATAGTAGTTGCTTATTGAATATTTGTTGAGTGAATGAATACAGCAAATGGTTAAGAAATATTTTTGAAATTAACAACTATATTTTGGAAGAAGCTGGCCAGTCATGAGCATTATTTGGAGCTTTTAAAAAATGTGAATTCTGGGATGTCAGCCCTTCCCAGTCAGAACCTTGGAAATTGGTACTCAGGTGATTCTGGGACTTAGCCAGATTTCAGAACCACAGAAAACAACTCAGTGCGTATTATCAGTTCTTCAGATAGCACCTCCTCTAAGAACGTTCTCATGCTTTCCCTCCCACAAACTGTGGAGTGTGGTTTTTCCCCACCTTTGAACTCTTACGTTGCAATGTCATGACATCTCCAGTAGCTCTCTTTTCACTCTGCCGTGGACCTCAGCAGTCTGTCTTCTGTGTAACCCATCTAGGTAGAGGGCGAATTCCTTGCAAGCAGATACTTGATACCTTACAGCATGGCACATATTGAGTGACCTGAATTGGGGGCAGGAGCCTTTTCTAAGACATTGTTAATGATATTTCCATGATTCTAAGGTGTCACTTGTTAAAGATGCAATATTGAGTCCACAGAAGAATTGTTTTAAGGGAAGACATGAACCACCTCCAAAATGAAGAGTAGTTATATGTCAGAGACACTCAAATTATAATGAAGCATAACAAAGATATGTTATCAGTCTATATTTTTCATAATAACCTACCCTGTATGTCAAGATTCTCTTCTGTAAGGTCCCCTTCAAATCATACGGACAGAAAGAAAGGACAGTCACAGTCAACATATCTCAGAAGAAAAGCAGACAATGGTATTAATTGTTCTAATGGATGGCATACCATGGCATGTGATAATGGCTGATGATAGTCCTAATAGTCCTTATCCTGGTATTATACTCCAGGAACTTTTCTATGTACTTTAATTCTCCCAACCATCTTGCAAAAGTCATTTTATGACTGAGAAAACTGAAGCTGACACATTGAATGTGGAAACATCTGAAATTCACAGAATTATAAATTGTTAGAGCTAGGATTCCTTTTAAAGAATATCTGATCCATCCCCTTTGTGCTACAGGGGAGTAAACTGGGCCAAATTTAGATAGTAAATTAGTGTCAGTCTGGACTAGGGCAGGGACGCTTCTTCATACACACATGCACACACACACACACACACATACACACATACACACACATAGTTAATAAGGGAATATATGAGTTAAGGTCTGTTTTCCAATCTGCACATTTCCCATACTTGGCACATTTTTTTCTATTGTTGCATCTTTATTTTTCTAGATAAAATAGTAAAAGATGACCTGAGACCTTGACTATATCCTGTAGGAACAAGCCCACTCCCCAACCCACTTTGGCTACACTGCACAGATCAGTGCCCCATGCAAGGCAGTGATAGGAGCAAAGACGCTTTAGACTGTTCTTGGTGGTTGTAACTTCCTCTGAGCCCCTTACAGGAAGTAGGTGATAATGTACGTGCCAGATGCCATTTTCCCCACACCCGGGACTGCCTCAGCCCCAAACCAGAGTTTCCTGTTACCAGTGCTGAATGCCGCCTAGAGCAACTACGATGGAGGAAGAGCTCTGCCAGCCTCCTGTCCTTGGCAGAACTGACTGCAAACCTTACTTCTCTTTTGTCTGATATCTATGGATCAGTTTACTCTTAACAGTTAAACCCCTTTCTCATCACAAATTAATAAAAAATAATAATGGTTTCTTTTAAAGAATAACAATAACAAAAAAAA
>SJYX01001653.1:320483-368285 GCA_006410675.1 Oreotragus oreotragus | reverse complement strand
GTGGGCAGAGGATTATATTACTAAGCCCATAGTTGAGACTACTATGAATTATTGCTTCAAGATGATGTTAGACTGAGTGTGAAAGGGCTGTTTGTAGGAATATCATGTCCTATGTAAATAAAACAGCAATGACCTAATGAAATTGATCTATTTTAAGGGGATAGGAAGAGACATTCAGACCACAGAGAAGTGATGAGAGAAAATCTCCTTTCTTATCTTTTTCCATCAACCAAACCAGTGGTTCTCAGCCTAGCTACACTTCAAATCACCTGGGGCACTTTTGAAAACTTTTCAAAAATGTCTGAACCTGGCAGATTGTATGAACTCTACAAATATTTATTGAGTAAGTGAGCACTGGCAAACTTGCAGTGAGATAAGCATTCTCATCTACTACTGGTGGGAATGTAAATTAATACAGTTTTTAAAGAAAGCAATCTGTTAATATGTACCAATTATTTTCTCATTTTGTTTGGGTTTTTACTTTGCTTTTGTTTTAAAGTTTATCCCCTTGGTTGACTAATTCTACATCTAAGAATTCATCCCAAGGAAATAATCCAATAGAGGAACAAAAATGTACACTTAAGGATGCCTATCACACTATCATTTTATGTTGGGATCTTACCCCGTTCAGTATAGTTGGAATTGCCTTGAACGTGTATCAAACACTTCAGCTCTGTAGACCATACACTATGGGTGGTTAAACAAAAGAAACAATAAATCATTTTTAAAAAGTGCTCCTTTTTAGACAAGTATCATCTCAATCCCAACCAGACATCCTACAGCTCATCAGTATTTAAAAAAGTTGAGAACCTGCCAATCAGTTTAAGTCTGGATAGGTCACAGCAGAGGGCACAGGAGGGCCTAGAGGAGCTATCCCATGATGAAGGTCAGGAAGGGCGGCGGTGAGGAGATACCCCTCGTCCAAGGTAAGAAGCAGCGGCTGCACTTTGCTGGAGCAGCCGTGAAGAGATACCCCATGCCCAAGGTAAGAGAAACCCAAGAGATACCCCATGCCCAAGGTAAGAGAAACCCAAGTAAGATGGTAGGTGTTGCAAGAGGGCATCAGAGAGCAGACACACTGAAACCATACTCACAGAAAACTAGTCAATCTAATCACACTAGGACCACAGCCTTGTCTAACTCAATGAAACTAAGCCATGCCCACGGGGCAACCCAAGACTGGCAGATCATGGTGGGGAGGTCTGACAGAATGTGGTCCACTGGAGAAGGGAATGGCAAACCACTTCAGTATTCTTGCCTTGAGAACCCCATGAACAGTATGAAAAGGCAAAATGATAGGATACTGAAAGAGGAACTCCTCAGGTCAGTAGGTGCCCAATATGCTACTGGAGATCAGTGGAGAAATAATTCCAGAAAGAATGAAGGGATGGAGCCAAAGCAAAAACAATACCCAGNCAGAATACCGGAGTGGGTAGCCTTTCCCTTCTCCAGGAGATCTTCCCAACCCAGGGATTGAACCCAGGTCTCTCGGATTGCAGGGATAACGGGGCAATGAATCCACTGAGGATGCTTGTCATTTGTGGTGGATAATCCTAGGCTTGGGCTGAATTGCAAATCCTGGGGTGTCCTAACTCAAGATCAGCAGTTTACAAAGAAGGCCAGTGAAGTGAATGTGATTGTTTTTTTCCTGCCTGTCCTGCCTTTGCCTACAAGATTACTTTTCTTTATGGTGCTTTAATTGCTCATTGTCTGCCATTTGGTTTTCAGGTTAGTTGAGATCATCAGGACAATGGAAGGCTAAGATGTGACCTCAGTTCAGTTCAGTTCAGTAGCTCAGTGTGTCCGACTCTTTGCGACCCCATGAATAGCAGCACGCCAGGCCTCCCTGTCCATCAACACCTCCCGGAGTTCACTCAGACTCACGTCCATCGAGTCCTTCAGTACTTTGGCCACCTCATGTGAAGAGCTGACTCACTGGAAAAAGACTCTGATTCTGGGAGGGATTGGGGGCAGGAGGAGAAGGGGACGACAGAGGATGAGATGGCTGGATGGCATCACTGACTCGATGGACGTGAGTCTGAGTGAACTCCGGGAGGTGTTGATGGACAGGGAGGCCTGGCGTGCTGCTATTCATGGGGTTGCAAAGAGTCGGACACACTGAGCTACTGAACTGAACTGAACTGAGGTCACATCTTAGCCTTCCATTGTCCTGATGATCTCAACTAACCTGAAAACCAAATGGCAGACAATGAGCAATTAAAGCACCATAAAGAAAAGTAATCTTGTAGGCAAAGGCAGGACAGGCAGGAAAAAAACAATCACATTCACTTCACTGGCCTTCTTTGTAAACTGCTGATCTTGAGTTAGGACACCCCAGGATTTGCAATTCAGCCCAAGCCTAGGATTATCCACCACAAATGACAAGCATCCTCAATGGATTCATTGCCCCGTTATCCCTGCAATCCGAGAGACCTGGGTTCAATCCCTGGGTTGGGAAGATCTGGAGAAGGGAAAGGCTACCCACTCTGGTATTCTGGCCTGGAGAATTCCACAAACTGTATAGGCTATGGGGTCACAAAGAGTCAGACACAACTGAGCAACTTTCACTTTCACTATCCCAAAGAACCCCACTGAAAAACTGCTGAAATCACCGTTCAAGCCTTCACCAGCCCTATCCTCCTGCAGGCTATACGATGCCAAAATTCCCTCAGGAACACGATGAGGATTCATTTAAAAAAAAAAAAAAAAAAAAAGCTCTATGCCAGAGACTAAATTGTGAGCTCAAGGTTTTTAGTATCAATGATCCAAAATATAAGAATGATTACTCAGAGGGCAAACAGGTATTTTTATTTTTATCAAATGTGTTCATCAAGTAGGTTAAGCACATACTCATCAAATGAGTCAGATATTATAGCTAATGAGCCATGTAACCCTGGTCCACGAGAATGTGGACAATATACAGGCAACAAAATATGTAATGATAAAAGGTATACCTGTGTGCTTGATACATCTCACAGCACTTTCACAAATTTATTATGTCTTAGCTCTGGAGGTATAAAGTCTGAACCAGGTCTCACTGAGCTAAAATCAAGGGTGAGCAGAGTTGTGTTTTTTCTGGAGGCTCTAAGGAAGAATCGTTGCCTTTTTTAGCTTCTAGGACCCACCTGCATTCCTTGGCTGGTGGTCCCTTCCTCCATCTTCAAAGTACATCATTCCAGCCTCAGCTTCTATTAATTATCTCTGCTCTCCTCTGCTTGCTCATCACACCACATTCTCTGCCCCGACCCTTCTGCCTCCTTCTTATAAGGACCCTGTGATTACAGCGGGTCCACCAGGACTATCAGGACAATCACTCATCTCAGGATCCTTAATCACATCTACAGAATCTCTTTTGCCATGGAAGGTAACACTCACAGACTCCAGGGATTAAGATGTGGACATTTTGGAGGGATCACTAGTCTGCCTTGGGTGCCAATGAATCCGATACAATTCCTGAGCTCAAGGAGTTCACAGACTATTGAATAAAACTTATTTTTAAAAAATATTGATAAGGCATATTTTTTAAAAAGAAAACGAATTCTAGCACTCATCAAACACCACCACTCAGAGCTACTGCAAAAGTATAAACAAAGTGCTCTGGATTAACAGAGGACGGATCCATGTATCTCAACCAAGAAAGGAGAGAGGGCCTCATGAGAGTAACACATAGAATCAGACATCAATATATGCTTAAACTTGTGGTTAAGAGCATCCCAGGAAAGCACATGAAAAACCTAGGAATATTGAACAGGCTGGTGTCATTAGAGACTGGGAGACAAAAGGTGGAGAAAATGACAGAAGGAAATGTTGAAGAGGGACACTAAGGTCATATCATAGAGGGCCACAGTGAAAGAGAGGGCCTTTACGGAATTAAAAGACATTGAAAGCTGCTGAACCCATCACTCAGATGTGTGTTTACAAAAAACACTCTGCAGGCAGTGAGGAGAGTGAATCGCAGAAGGAAGACCTAGCTTACAAGTTCCTTGAATTGTCCTGAGAAGAAAAGAAGAAAAATTCAATCACGGAAGCAATACAGGAAATGAAAGTAAAGTGGATTTCAGACACATTTCCAAAGTGAAATCAACAGGACCAGGTGAATACAAGATGGAGACAAAAGAGATGCTGAAATGACTAGCTCAGGCAGCTGGTAGATGTTGGATGCCAATAAATGGTCAAAAAAAAGAAAAACAGAAAACCAGAGGGCGGTTAATGGAGGGATGTGTTTCAGATGCACTGATTAGAACCTTTATGGAGGGGTAACTCTGAATGTTTACTGAAAATGGAAAGCATGCAAATACAACATCAACGTGTCTGAGAGACTGAAAAGATCTGACATTTGGAGTCAGAGGACCTGGGCTCTGGTCCTTTCCCCATATTTATCAGTTCTATGAGTTTGGATAAGTTGCTCAAATTCTCAGGACCTTGGTTTCCCTCTCAACAAAGTGAGAGGTGAGGGTATTAGATAGTCATTCAGTTTCCTTCTCAATCTAATTTATACAGGTCTAACATCTGAGTCATTATTTTCTTCTCAAACACTTCTCCCAGTTACTCGATATTAGCCACTAAAAGAGACTCTGATGGATTCCGATTTTTAAGAAGAAAATGGCTAGAACTTGAAAGGGGAGGACAAGGGCACTAACAACCACTGCAGGCCTACTATGCGCAAGGTACTATGCCTGCCATACTCTCACCACACTGCTTCTCCCATAGGCATTCTAGAAATGAACTGTGTCATACTTTCTGTTCCACCTTCATTTTTATATTCTTTCCCCAAAATACTCCTTTCCTGTTAGTCTTTAAAACATGTTTGTGCCAATAGGGCAAAATGTATTTTCTTATTGGATATTGAAAAATTACATCGGGAATCATGAGAGCCTAGAGAGGGAGGAGGCACATAATTTTTAAAGTCTTTTATTCAAAGAATAATAAATTGAGATAGTACTCTAATGAGGTCACTGGTATTAAAAGGCAAAATAACTTAAAACTAGTCAGTGGCTTCTATTGAGTTTAGCTGTAATTCTTAGTGGGGTGGACACACGGATTTAGCACAGTAATCTTGTGGGTTTTTCAAACAATGGATTCACCCTTCTTTTCTACCCCACAGAATTCTTATACTTCCCCCAGGCAGGATGACAGGAGAATTCATGTCCTCTTAAGTTTAGGAACAGGTAACAGAAAGACTGAAAATATTAATATACATAATTAAATCAATATTCCATAATTGGATACACACAGTATGTTCATATGTGTACATATGCAATGTATACATGNTGAATGTTTACTGAAAATGGAAAGCATGCAAATACAACATCAACGTGTCTGAGAGACTGAAAAGATCTGACATTTGGAGTCAGAGGACCTGGGCTCTGGTCCTTTCCCCATATTTATCAGTTCTATGAGTTTGGATAAGTTGCTCAAATTCTCAGGACCTTGGTTTCCCTCTCAACAAAGTGAGAGGTGAGGGTATTAGATAGTCATTCAGTTTCCTTCTCAATCTAATTTATACAGGTCTAACATCTGAGTCATTATTTTCTTCTCAAACACTTCTCCCAGTTACTCGATATTAGCCACTAAAAGAGACTCTGATGGATTCCGATTTTTAAGAAGAAAATGGCTAGAACTTGAAAGGGGAGGACAAGGGCACTAACAACCACTGCAGGCCTACTATGCGCAAGGTACTATGCCTGCCATACTCTCACCACACTGCTTCTCCCATAGGCATTCTAGAAATGAACTGTGTCATACTTTCTGTTCCACCTTCATTTTTATATTCTTTCCCCAAAATACTCCTTTCCTGTTAGTCTTTAAAACATGTTTGTGCCAATAGGGCAAAATGTATTTTCTTATTGGATATTGAAAAATTACATCGGGAATCATGAGAGCCTAGAGAGGGAGGAGGCACATAATTTTTAAAGTCTTTTATTCAAAGAATAATAAATTGAGATAGTACTCTAATGAGGTCACTGGTATTAAAAGGCAAAATAACTTAAAACTAGTCAGTGGCTTCTATTGAGTTTAGCTGTAATTCTTAGTGGGGTGGACACACGGATTTAGCACAGTAATCTTGTGGGTTTTTCAAACAATGGATTCACCCTTCTTTTCTACCCCACAGAATTCTTATACTTCCCCCAGGCAGGATGACAGGAGAATTCATGTCCTCTTAAGTTTAGGAACAGGTAACAGAAAGACTGAAAATATTAATATACATAATTAAATCAATATTCCATAATTGGATACACACAGTATGTTCATATGTGTACATATGCAATGTATACATGTGTGTATGTATACACATGTGTGTGTGCATACACATGTGTCCAAATAAGACATATATGTTATATATACTAATGTATATTTAAAACCACTCCCTGGTGAGGCCTCTATCCTACTTTTTCCATGTTCCACTTATAGCCACACACGCCCTTCACCATAATTTTGTTCAAACATATGACCTCTTTCAGCTGATCGTGCTGCTTTATGCCTGTGTCTTGATTCTTCTTTCTTCCTTCTTGTCCTCCCAGAGCAGATGGCCCCCTTCGGTTGTCATCCTCCAATTAAGTCTTCCCCGATCTTCAGCACTCCCTCCTTTGCATTCCACCTTCTCCCACGTCTATAATTCTTTACTGGAAGTTTGTTATTTGTCCCTATCTCCCTAATTTTAAGTTCTCAGAAGTAAGAAAGGTAGGTACTCAATTGATATTTGTTGATTGAATGGATGCACTTGATAACAGAAAAAGAAACATCATGATTTGGTATCTCTAAGGCAAAGATGTATTCCTTTACTCAAAATCCATTTATAGACCCAGAGAACAATTTTGTTTATTATCAATAATTAGACGTAAGAATGTCCAGAGGTAGTGCTGTTTTTTAAATATAAGATATTTCATGACTTTCGGGGCAAACAGTGAACCATGTACACAATATAGTCAGCAAAACTTATTTGATTATTTTTTAAATTATAGTCATTCTGCCATTATGTAAACAAAAAAGAGTAGAAATTAAAACTGTATGTGTGTGTATGTGTGTGCATGCGCTCAGCCATGTCTAACGCTTTGTGACCCCATGGACTGTAACCTGCCAGGCTCCTCTGTCCGTGCAATTTTCCAGGCAAGAATACTAGAGTGTGTTGCCTAATATTCCTTCTCCAGGGGATCTTCCTGACTCAGGGATTGAATCTGTGTCTCTTGCATCTCTTGTATTGGCAGGTGAATTCTTTACCACTGTGCCGCCAGGCAAGCCCAGAATTAAACTATCACCACCTTAAATTTCATGCCACTGTTGGATGATAATTTGTAATACTAACACAGTGGGACATTTATTTTTGTTCCATCTGTGCTGAAACAGCTACAGCTTTAGCCCTCAGAGATATATTTATGGTCGTATCAGTCAACAAGCCCAGAGAAGCAGTTCTCAGGGAGTATGATCACCACTGATGGCAGAAATAAAATGAACATGTTAACATGTGCTGGGTGAAAATCTTATTAATGTGTTCACCTACAGAGCCACCCTGAAGCACACACAACTGAACCCTGAGAGAGTCAGGGAGCTGCATCTAAACCCTCCCTTAATCTTAGGAGACAAGGCAATTTTGAGCAAAAAGTGCTTACTCAGGGTCAGTTATAATGCAAACATCAGACTGTGATACAGGCACTCAAAGTTAAAGCTCATAAAGCTCCCTTTAGTAGGAGAAAAATCTAATTCAATGGTTAAAATGCCAATCAGGGCAGGATAACTAGGCAGCAGCTGAAAACACAAGATTTAGAAATCAACTGCAACTCCTTTGGGGATGCATTACTGCTGAATGGCTGTCAGAAGCAGAACATAAGTGAGCTGAGTGAGCACCATTAACTTGGGGGAACAAAAGAATGACTCTTATTTAAGTGAACACACAGAGGATCCTACTAAGTTTTTGAAGAGTCACATGTTAAGTGGGTTTAGAAATTTTTCTTAGCCTAAAAAGTATGTGCAAATGAATTTGGATAATGAAAACAAATTAGGAAATATCAGTTCAGTTCAGTTCAATCGGTCAATCGTGTCTGACTCTTTGCAGCCCCATGAACTGCAGCACGCCAGGCCTCCCTGTCTATCACCAACTCCTGGAGTTTAGGAAATATAGCAAAACCCAAAGTACATTTTCTCCAACATAAACATATGTTATACATACATAAAGAATCAAATATCTCCTAAGGTAGTCATGAAACTTTGGACTCATGATTGATCTATTCATCTTGAGAAAACAATTAGCCTTTAGAAAAGGACATTATCTCCTGGGCCAAAAGCACACTTCATCATTTGACCTTTTCATCTGCCTTCTGCACTGCCAATTCACTCGCTATTCTGAAAAGGAAGAGGGGCATCACTGAGACTCAAGGGAAAAGGCCAGAAGAGACCTGCTCTAAATCACTGACCCAGGAACTCTCCTATGCACACTATGTCTTGTCCCGGGTTATTCACTAAACCATGAAAAGCAACGGCATGCAAGGTAGATGTGACAGGAAAAAGAAGGCATCTGGAAGAGGCCAGTAGTCATGGTTGGTGAGAAAAAGGTGATGTGCCCACAAATGGGGGAAGGAAAACATCTCACGTGGTTCAAGCTTCCCCAGCCTACACGGAGTCTCCTTTTACCAACTGAAAGAAAAGGAGCCACCAATGACAAGTACAGTGTGGTTCTACCCAGGGCACAGCTGATTGGTCCAAGTTGACATCCGTCCCAGGCTCCACCAATCAGCTCTCTTCTTCAGGACTACTGATTCTGGGAACAGAGAGCATGAGTCAGTCCCACCTGGTGGCATAAACTATGAGACGTATACATCTCAGGAGCGTCTGAGGTCACCTTCTCTGTACCTGGGCTGCAGTAAGAAAGAACTGAAACAAGGTCAGAGAAACCAAGAGATAGGAAGAGAATACTGGATACATTCAAATCCTTACTGGTGAGACCCCAGTTATATAGCCTTGGTCTTCCAGCAGTTTTACTGACTGATTCTTCCTTTAATTAATCCTCCATTTATTCATTTAAGAGAGAGGTGACACAGTCCAACACCATAAAAATGCACTATTAGTTAAGCAGAGTGTCCCAGAGTGCAAAGGCAAATCCTTATAGAGTCCAAAAAGAATAAGGTAGGGGTAAGAAAAAGATCCATTCTGCTCCACACACAAGATATCCTTGAAAAATAAATTTTTCTAAATTAACTTGAGTTATTTTACTAGTTAATATTAAATATTTGAGTCAAAATTAGATATTCACTGTTTGTAAACAAGAATCAAAATATTTGATAAAAATCATAAAAAGATTTAATGCCTGAGTACCTGTGAATATAATAGGAGCCTTAGAGGGATGAGTAGATTGAGAAGCAAAGAACTGTAAGATTCCAAAGCCATCCGAGTTGTCTTGCTGACTGTGGGATTCTTTAGGAACTGATCACTCGTGTACGTATATATGCACATATATATACATGTAGGTTTATGCTTATCAAGTTTTAGCACCAGAAGTTAAACCCAACGTCTCTGCTCCCTGATTCAATGCAATCTCGAGATGATGTGAGCTGACTGTGGAACAATTTTGCAGCTCTGAGAAGTTTCCAAAGTTTTTAATTTTCTAAAACTGTATGTGAAACTTTGAGAAAGCATATAAAATGCTAATGTGATATGCATTGTAGGTAAAAGCAAATAAAATGTTGATGTGATAAGATTGATTAGAAGACAAGGTTTCATGTAAGCAATTAGAATTGACACTGGAAAGCAGATTTAATTCCTGTCATATGAATAAAAACTATGTACCTTCACAAAAGGTGACATCATCAAAAATACATAATGATAGTAACAAGTTTTGATATTTGGAGAGAGAACATTAAGACTCACGCTAGTTTTCTTGGGTCACATCTGGGTAGCCTATTCTACCAGTCTGAAACATTAAAAACATCCTGTATTAACATTCAATATACCTTAGAAAAGGTGAAGCCATTTACCAGGATTGAACTTTGTCCCACAGGCAAAAATATAATTAATCTAGGCAACTTTTAATTAAACAAACTCTAGTTCTCTTCAGAACAGAGTTTCAACTGCTGCTTCAAAACACACAAAAATGCCTTACATCTCACCGTCCATGGGTTCTCAAACCTCCCAAATCTGTCAGTTCTCAGGGCTCAAGAGCTCCCAAGGCAAACAAATCGTCACTTCCTGAGTCAATGAACAGAAGAAATAATTTCAGCAGACTCTACCATTATAAAAGCCAGCACTGTCCAGAACTTCTTCTCCAGATTCAGCAGATTATTAATACTCCTGAACACCTACTTAATCGTGAAACAGACCAGCTTTTTCATACAGTAAAGTGTCAGTTTCTCTCCCAGCCCCCTTAACCACAAAGTGGAGGGAAAGGATGAGCACAAGTGATTGAGGGATTCACTTCACAGTTTTCCACCAACATAGAGGCATTCCTTAACAAACAAGGGACAAAGAGGCCAGAGAGAGCCAGCTGTGGCCCCGTCTAGTCTCTTGTTCCTCCAGGTGCCACCTTGCCTTTTCTCTTAAAATGCCATAGGGAAGAAGTGACCCAAAAGGCTTGAGCTGTCAGGAGCAAGCTCCATAGCCACCCCCATCACCACCCGCACCTCTCACCTCCCTTAAGCACCAGTGTCATCTGTCCATAGAAATGGGGCACAAAGTGGGCAGGGGAGAGACTGGATCAGGAGGAAAGAAGCCCAGAATCTTCTGTTTGCATCTTTCGGACACCAGTCCCTACCTAGTTATACCTTCTCATGCCAGACTTCAGGATAGAACTCCTTTTAAAAATAGCCAAACACACTGCTAAATTTGAAATTGGTTTTCTGAGTGAAGCTTCCGTGTCCTGCATAGAGGGCAGAACAACCATGCCCGGTTCCTCATTAAGCAACGATCTTTATCACAAGCCCCACTGCTTTTACCATCATCTGACCGGTGCCAGAAAGTTTTGATTTACAAGCTTTAGAGTCAGGCTTGAAAAGAGCCTTTAAAATGTCTCAAGGAGCAGATTTTATTTTAATAAGCATATTTGAGTCAAGTTCAAAATTCAAGTCACATATGAACAATTTTTATGGAGGGGGAGGAGGAACCTGATGTTCAGATTCATTTGCCTCCCATTTGAAGTAATTCATCTTTAAAATTTCTGTGAAAATTCTACAGAGTTGCCCAGAAAATGGCACCAACCATCTGTAAGTAAAAACAAAAGCTCTCTATAGTATATATCACAGGTTCAAAGCACTTTGGCATCGGCAGATTGAACACGTTATTAAAAGAATTTAACTGCAAGAAGAGCTACCATAATTACACAGCAGCTGGTCTAATGTTGACAAAACAACTTTTAAAGGCTTCCAGAAGCCTTAAAGGCTAATCAATTAAAAAGGCATGAATAGTAATGTACATCCTATTCTTAACACCGGGAGCTGCATCTTCTGCCAATACAGTGAGGTTTTCATTTTAGAACAACCATTTCTCGCGTTCTACGATTAAACCAAACACGTGAATAAATTCTAAGTTGTGTCTAGGTGAAACTATTATACTTAAAATAAAATAACTCCATAAAAGTTGATTATAAACACTGAACTTAATGAGTATTTCCATACGGGCAAGTTCTTATCAAAATGCCAACAGCTCATGCCAGAATTTGTGCTTACTTTACTAAGAGCAGGCAAAAAAAAAAATGGCTCAGTTTACTGTTTACACTGGCCAACAGCACGTTGGGGGCAAAAAGAATGAATGAATGAACAAATGAATGGATGTTGGAATGAGTCTTTTGGCAGCATCCCAGGTACACTGACTTACTCCCCTTGAGATCTGCCCAAGTGGTCATATGGAATGGGTTTCTCTGTCAATCCCTCTGCCAACCCAATCACCTTCTCTCTCAATCCCTTAAATTTGGAGAATTAGAAAGGATTTTATATATCACTGTACCCAACCCTCTTTAGGACCCTCAAACTTTTTTTATACAGGGGCAGATAGCAAATAATCTAGGCTTTGTAAGTCACATGGTCTTGTCACTACTCACCTCTATGGTTACAACATGAATGCAGCCTTGTCCACTTAACCGGCATGGCTGGGTGCTGATAAAAATTTATAAAAGGAGGTAGGGAAAGGATCTGGCCCAAGGTCAGTAATTTGCTGACCCCTGCTCCAGCAGCACAAGTCCCCTGTTTCCCAGGTGGTATGGTGATTAAAGAATCTACCTGCCAATGCAGGAAACACAAGAGACACAGGTTCAATCCCAGGGTCGGGAAGATCACTGGAGAAGGAAATGGCAACCCACTCCAGTATTCTTGCCCATAAAATACCATGGACAGAGGAGCCAGGCAGGCTATGCTCCATGGCGTCTCCAAGAGTCAGACATGACTGAGTACGGACGCATGCGTGCATGCTCTAGCAGCATGAATTTCCTCTTCCCCATTCAAGATGCAGGAAGTCTCTTTGGGGACCCCTCCAGCAAAGGGGACTAATCCGCTCATGTGGCCTCTTCTACTTTCTGAAGTTTTCTCTTCTCTTGACTTAAATGAGTTTCCCCACAACTGGCAGCCACAGTCACATCTTCATCTTCTGCTCAGCTTTCCACTGCCAAATCATTCTCCCTTACCAGAGGGCTCTGCACGAACAGGCCTCCAAAATCATTTAGTTAGAAAATAACCCCCGGTTTTGCCTTCTGGAGCCCCAGAGGGGAAGTGTGGTACCTCTTCCACCTGACAGCCTTTATGTCTTTGAGGACAAGGGCAGGGGACACGCGCTCACTGCCTGACACGCCTCTGGGATCTCTCTCACAGCATGTTTTATTGTTAGTTTTCTTCGGCCATCTACACAGATTTTTCCTCCTCATTTAGATAGCAACTGAAGCGTAGTCCCTGGAACGTAGGCTCCATTTGGTTTTATGAGTAAAAGTGACAGAATGACCACAGAAAGACCAATCAAAAAATCTTTTTAAAAACCTTTCTCCACAAATTCAAAAGGGACAGCTCCTCACTGCAGTGGGAAGACTGCTGGTATGTGGAATTCTTCTGAAGTGAGCACTGATTGCTGAGAGGTAAAAGCCCTCCTCCTCTCGTCTACCACCCATCAGGACCCAGGAGTATCATTTTAACGGGGCATGCTTCATAACACCAACATCCCAAATGAAAGTTCTGAGACTGGGCCTGCTGGGGTCCTGGTCACACACTCAGTCCTTCTTACCGGCCAACAGTGGCCCTAACTTAGTCGTGTTAATATCTTGTGCTCTGTATCCCTCTCCTTAATAATCCCCACCACAGAGTAATACAATATTAATTTTAAAATGAAAGTTTTAAAGAGTCGATTATTGAATGTCTGCTATATGTTTCGGGGAAGGCAATGGCACCCCACCCCAGTACTCTTGCCTGGAAAATCCAATGGACGGAGTAGCCTGGTGGGCTGCAGTCCATGGGGTCGCTAACAGTCGGACAGACTGAGCGACTTCACTTTCACTTTTCTCTTTCATGCATTGGAGAAGGAAATGGCAACCCATTCCAGTATTCTTGCCTGGAGAATCCCAGGGATGGGGGAGCCTGGTGGGATGCCGTCTACGGGGTCACACAGAGTCGGACACGACTGAAGTGACTTAGCAGCAGCAGCAGCAGCTATATGTTTTCATATAAATACCAATGGTGTGTGTATTGCTCAATGTGGAATTTTAAAAAAGGAAAAAAAACTGGTACAAATTGGACTTCCCTGGTGGTCCAGTGGTTAAGACTCCATACTGCCAGTGCAGAGGGCTTGGGTTCAATCCCTGATTAGGGAACTAGGATCCCACATGCTATGTGGCATGGCCAAAGATTAAAATTAATAAATGAAATAAAAATTTTAAAATAAATAAAAATATTTTAAAATAATAGAAGAAAGAAACTTCCACTGTGTAAAAAAAGAAATGGTACCGATGACTTATTTACAAAACAGAAATAGAATCACGATGTAGAAAACAAACGTGACTACCAAGGGGTATGGGGGTGGGGGATAAACTGGGAGACTGGGGTTGGCCTATATACACTGTGCTGGTGCTGTGCTTAGTCGCTTCGCCATGTCTGACTCTTTGCGACCCCATGGACTACAGCCCACCAGGCTCGTCTGTCCATGGGGACACTACTATACATAAAACAGAAAACTAATAAGGATCTACTGTTATAGCACAGGGAACTCTATTCAGTATTCTGTAGTGACCTGTATGGGAACAAGAAAACTAATAAGGATCTACTGTTATAGCACAGGGAACTCTATTCAGCTGTCTCTTATACACATCTCCTGATTAGGGAACTAGGATCCCACATGCTATGTGGCATGGCCAAAGATTAAAATTAATAAATGAAATAAAAATTTTAAAATAAATAAAAATATTTTAAAATAATAGAAGAAAGAAACTTCCACTGTGTAAAAAAAGAAATGGTACCGATGACTTATTTACAAAACAGAAATAGAATCACGATGTAGAAAACAAACGTGACTACCAAGGGGTATGGGGGTGGGGGATAAACTGGGAGACTGGGGTTGGCCTATATACACTGTGCTGGTGCTGTGCTTAGTCGCTTCGCCATGTCTGACTCTTTGCGACCCCATGGACTACAGCCCACCAGGCTCGTCTGTCCATGGGGACACTACTATACATAAAATAGAAAACTAATAAGGATCTACTGTTATAGCACAGGGAACTCTATTCAATATTCTGTAGTGACCTGTATGGGAACAGAATCTAAAAGAGAGTGAATATATATATAACTTATTCACTTTGCTATAAAGTAGAAACACATCATAAATCAACTAGACTTCAATAAAAAATGTTTTAAAGAAATAAGTTATATATTCTATCCATCTTATTCACAAAAGTATAATATTCAAAAAGAATTATTAAAATGATTAAACAGAAAAAAATAAAAAATAAATTAAAATTAAAATAAAAAATGAAAAAAACCTTAAGAGCACTGCTTATAATTAAGCAACCATCCTCAGGGAAAGAAAGTGGGTGCCCCACAGAACCCCTACTTTCAAATAACTAGTGAGATGATTATCTCACAACATTACTTCTAAATATTATTCCAGGATCATTCTATTTCATAATCAGTTATAAAATATTTCATGATTTAAACAGGCTATTCTTAATATCATACTTTCTAGTACCAAAGGTCTTTAAGACTATAACAATGACTTATCTCTTCCAGCATCACTCTGCCTTTCTATATTCCTTCTCCCCACTTCCATGAAGGATGGGGAGGAGGTATGTCATGAAGTCCTGGCCCATTCCAGTCACTACAGGTTACCATGGGGGCTGCGTCTGGACGAGAAAGATCTGCTTGTGGATCTCTCATCAGGGTGGTGGAGAGGCCCCAGCAAGAACATGGTGGGCACCTACCCACTCCACGCTCCAGGAAGCCCAAGACCCACCATCAGCTTGGCTGTGCTGTCCAATTTAGCAGACACTAGCCGCATGTGGCCACTTAAATTTAAGTAGATTAAAATTAAATAAAATTTAAAATTCAGTTCCTCAGCTGCATCAGCCACGTGTCAGTAACTCAGTAGCCACATGTGGTCAGTGCTTCTGTACTGACCAGTGCAGTCGCGTACTGGACAGCACTTGGTCCACTGAGTGCTCACTGATCACTACTCTCCAGCCAACGTGTGTGTTAGCTGCTCAGTCATGTCCAACCCTCTGAGACCCCAGGGACTGTAAGCTCTCCAGGCTCCTCTGTCTACGGAATTCTCCAGGCAAGAATATCGGAGGGGGTTGCCAGTCCCTTCTCCAGGGGAACTTCCTGACCCAGGGATTGAACCTGGGTCTCCCACATTGCCAGAAGATTCTTTACTGTCTGAGCCACCAAACACCTAGGAGGCTTCATGAACTGTCCCAGTCTGCTGGAGCTCTGCTCTGTACGTCCCTGAAACCCAGAGAAAAAGTGGGGATACAGAAATGTCATACCTGGTTATGCCAAACCACTAACACCATGATGTTTTAAAGGTATTCTTTAAGTAAAATGAACAAAGAAATGCATAACTTGCTCTTACCTCAGGGAGTTCTGCCAAAGTCCTCAGCTTTGCCAACTTCATGAGAAACTTTAACCTAACCCAGAATAAAAATGAGACTTGATCCTCATCTAGATTCTAGTAAAAAGTAGGAGAGGGAACAAGAGGCAAAATTTTCTCACCATTTGTTCTGAAGTTGGCATCCTTTGTATTATTTTATTGTCACTTTTGTTTTAATTATCATTTTGCATCAAAAAAGAAGGCAGAGGTCTTTTTTTTTCTTTATAAAACATGACTTTAAAGATCCAATGAAAGCATTAAAATACTTACAAGCCTTAGATTTATCACTAGGTAAGTAAAGTCATTCAATATCTGCCTCTACGTAATGCAGCATACAATTTTTCCAACTTACTGAAATTGCTAAGATTCAAGAACGAGAGAAAGTTGCTAATAAATTTAAAATTTCCCACACCGTGACCTTGGAGAACATAAAATTAGGAGAGGAACTAAATTCAGATTCCAAGCTGCTTTCTGAAAGATGAGCTGACCTCCCGATAGTCTATAAAGTCTGTGAAACATCTGTTTTGATAACATATGTACTTAAAATTCCCCACATGTCAGTTTCAAGTTACTCATAATATAAGGCAGCACCAGCTGCAAGGATAAGGGGAAGAAGCTGTTGCTTAAGTGTCAAGAAACACTCAAGATTTTAATGAGACTCAAGACTCTATCGTGTGCATATCGTGGTCCTGGGAAATAGAATACAGACTGTAAGTCTCACTCCTTCCACTAATGAGAAAATTCTACCCTGATCTTGATAAGTTTCCCCTTACTACCTTCTCACTAAGGGGCAAGTGTTTAATCCCTTTACCTTTTAACCAAATACCCTCCCTTTGTTATTTCTAACCCTTCAAATATCATCCATTTGCAAAGACCAGTTCCATTTTCACACTTTCCATGAAAGCTGCTTCATCTCTTCTGGCCCACATATTCCTCACTCCTCTCAGTAGGTATAGCAAAAAAATAAAGGACCTTATAATGGTCACTTAATTATCCTCATTCTGCCCTGACAGACCAATCTGATCTCCTCACCCATACAGGTTAGCTCCCATTTCCTGGCTTTTACAGAGAGAGAGAAGCCCCCCAATTATATCTTCAGCCCAGATTTCTCTCCTGAACTCACAGTCATATCCCCAACCACCAACTCACTGTCTCCACGTGGAAGCCTGATAAGCATCTCAAGTGTAAGGTGTCCCTGGATGATGGGCTCTTCTTGCAAATCTGCTCCTCCTCAGCTTTCTCATCTCAGTACATGACAACCCTACCCTTTTAGTTCTCTGACCCCAAACCTTGGATCCATCTTTGACTCGGCTTGCTCACTCATGCCCCACACCCCACCTTTCAGTAAATCCTTATCTCCTCCATTCTTTTCAAACAGACAAAGGATGCCCCCTCTCACCACCTCCACTGCAACCTCCACTCCATGCTGGATCTAAACCAAAGTCACCTGTATTGTTGCAATAGCCTCCCTCAGCCTTATCCCCTCTTTCCTAATCATACATTTAATCAGGTCATTCCTTGGTGGAAATTCTTCCAATGGCCCAACTCTCTCAGTCCAAAGAAAGAAAGAAAAGGAGAGAGGGAGGGAGGAAAACATCTTCTAAGACTGCCTGATGGAAGGGCTGCCCTTTTATGTCTTTGACCTTATACCCCTCTCTCCCTGGCTTACTCCACTCCCACCATTGGTCTCGTGCTGTTTTGAGAGCCAGTGACTTCATGATGCCAAAATAGCACCTTTGCATTTCTGCCTGGAAGGCCCTTCCTGCAGAACTCCCTAAGGCTCTCTCCCTTACCTAGTCCAGATGCTCATGTGACACCTTCTGCGTGGAGCCTCTGGCCACCAAAGTTAAAGTTACCAACTGCCTCCAGCTCACCTCTGACATACTTTCTCCCTCCCCCCACTTTAGTTTCTCCGTATCACTTGGCATCATCTGGCATGCTGCATATTTTCTTACTTATGTCCTTACCTTCTGCCCCAACCCTCTAGAATGTAAGATCTATGAAGATAGGGATTTGGGGGAGAGATATTTACTGGTTTATCCCCAAAGACTTTTGCTTATTTCACTCACTATTGTGTTTTCCCTGTGAACTGTAATTGGCGTGACTTGTTTCTCAAATATTTAGAGACAGAGAGAGAAGACATCCCTCCATGAAGACAGCTGCCCTATCTTACCCTTCTATTGATATCTTGGCTAGGGCCCAGAAAAGAAGCACTAGTTGCCTGATTATCACCATGTTTGCACTGGCAAGTATGAAATATTTAGCCATTCAAATTTTTGGACTTGTTAAATGTAGACAGTGTTGCTGTAATAGTAAACGATATAACTATTTTTTAACGATTTCAACATTATTTAAACTTAAGTTCATAATCTATTCAACTGTGAACCACTCTCAAAGTCACCAATAAGAGACAGTTTCTTAAGTGCTGTCCCCCAAATGACACAACACCTGCCCAAAAAAAGATGGTAAGGGAACCTTAATACTGTCATTTGTTGAGTAAATTACAGCAAATAAAATCAACTTCTATACCAAGCCTGCAACAAGTCATTTGAGTTATTTTGTCATTAGCTTATTAAAACAAACAGGTGATTTTAATAAATCAACTGATGCTGTTGGTAATGTCCTAGACAAACTGTTAGGTAATTACAGGTATTGGAGGAATGCAACAGAGAAACAAGGAGCTTTCCCCCAAACCTGTTTCAAAAGAGAAGGATATATATACCCTCTTGTTTCTTTTCTTTACTGAAGTATAGTTGATGTACAATATATGTTACAGGTGTACAACATAGTGAGTGATTAGTAATTTTTAAAGGTTATACTGCATTATGATTATTATGAAATATTGCCTATATTCCAGAATGCAACAGAGAAACAAGGAGCTTTCCCCCAAACCTGTTTCAAAAGAGAAGGATATATATACCCTCTTGTTTCTTTTCTTTACTGAAGTATAGTTGATGTACAATATATGTTACAGGTGTACAACATAGTGAGTGATTAGTAATTTTTAAAGGTTATACTGCATTATGATTATTATGAAATATTGCCTATATTCCCTATGTTGAGGGCTTCCCTGGTGGCTCAGAGGTTAAAGCGTCTGCCTCCAATGTGGGAGACCCGGGTTCAATCCCTGGGTCGGGAAGATCCCCTGGAGAAGGAAATGGCAATCCACTCCAGTATTCTTGCCTGGAGAATCCCATGGATGGAGAAGCCTAATAGGTTATAGTCCACGGGGTCGCAAAGAGTCGGACACAACTGAGCGATTTCACCTTCCCTATGTTGAACAATATAACCTTGTAGCTTATTTCAGTTCAGTTCAGTTATTCTTAGTTGTGTCTGACTCTTTGCAACCCCATAGACTGCAGCACACCAGGCCTCCCTGTTCATCACCAATTCCCGGAGTTTACTCAAACTTACGTCCATTGAGTCTGTGATGCCATCCAACCATCTCATCCTCTGTCGTCCCCTTCTCCTCCTGCCTTCAAACTTTCCAAGCATCAGAGTCTTTTCCAATGAATCTGCTCTTTGCATCAGGTGGCTAAAGTATTGGAGTTTCAGTCTCAGCATCAGTCCTTCCAATGACTATTTAGGACTGATTTCCTTTAGGATGGACTGGTTGGATCTCCTTGCAGTCCAAGGGACTCTCAAGAGTCTTCTCCAACACCACAGTTCAAAAGCATCAATTCTTCAGTGCTCAGCTTTCTTTATAGTCCAACTCTCACATACATACATGACCACTGGAAAAACCATAGCTTTGACTAGGCTTATTTATTTTATATATAATAGTTTGTACCTCTTCATTACCTACCCTTGTCTTGCCCCTCCTCCATTTCTTCTCTCCAATGGTAACCACTAGTATGTTTTCTCTTTTAAACAACTAATCTTTAACAAAGGAGACTTACTAGTCAAGAAGTCTAAAAAATGCCTAGTCTTTCTACACATCCACAGCACAGACTATACAATATCAACAATCAAGTACAGACCAAATGCAAACAAGATTCTTTTTCACAAAAGATGACTCAAACTTTATGCTGAAAGCTTTATGGAAATCAGCATACCTAAACTGACTGAGCATTCCAAAGGGGAAATGCTGTAGCGTGCCAAAACAAACCCTTCTCAATGGTTTCAAGACCCTTGGGTTCAGTCCCACAGAGAGCATCTCATTCCTATGGGAGAAGACTCAGGTCTCCTCCAAACTTCACTGAGCTGCTGCAGTACAGAACCAACTACATCTGTTTGGTTTGGTGAAAACTGTACAAAACTTTTTAAGTAAAATTCTTTTATCTGTGTATCTTCTGAAACAGGAAAATGAACATTAAACAATAATTAGCATTATGTTGGCAGGTTATAAATTTACTTTTAATTGTTAAGAAAAACAGCTTGTATAGTAGATAATGGTTACATTACTGGCATGACAGTGGTGGCAGTTACAGGAAGCACTGCTCATTAACTAATCTGTTTTATTTATTCAGCAAACACTGATAGAGTAGGGAGACTCTTTAGATATCTGCTGAGCATCTAGTTTGTGCCAGTGCTTGCAATGTGCAATGAACTAAAAGTGCTGCTCAACCGTGTAAAGGAAGAGAAAAGTCAGCCTCTAAATATGAGAAAGCTGAATGTAAAAATCTAGGCACAGTGCTACTTGGAATTCTCACTGAGACAACTCAAAAAGGTGAGGAAACATGAGTCTTATGAGTCAAGCCAATATCATAATATGTATATTACCACTTGGGAAAAAAAATAGTTAGAAATTCTTTACCAAATTTCAAATCTCAATCTAGAGTTTAAAAATATAATTAAACACATACAACTAATTCCAATTTTTTTAACAAGACAAGAAAAACTAAATAGGAATATTGATGCTTCACCAGAGATAAACTTGAATTCAAATAACAGAACATTTGACAAATATTCTTAACCTTTTTAAATAAGGGTGGAGGATAGACAATCAAACTTTAGAAATAGTGCCACATGTAAACTTAATTGTAAAAGAGAAATTATTATCCTATTTTGGCTTTTGTATCCTAACATTATCTAATAAATTATTTCTTTAAAAAACACAGAAAGAAAACTAAATTCAGAGCCCACTGAAAATTGTCTGCTGTGGGTTACCTGTAGAGGTTTGGATTAATTCTAATTTCAGAGAATTCACAAAGTGCAATGATGATAAAATGAAAAAAAAAAACAACACGTTGTGAATCCTTATTACTTCTTTCTAACCCAGAATTAAGTCCTGTTTCCCCTTACTACCCCAGACCGCTAACAACCTCTGAAAGGTGAGTTACCTCAGCAAAAGGATCCAGACCCAGCTATGCTGGACCCTGGACTCCTGCCTCCTCTGCCTCCCCAAATAACCATACCTTTTACCAGCTCCTCATCCAGCAAAGGAGGAATCTGGCAGGAGCCAAATAGAAAGTCCAAGACTGGTGCTGGTGAGGAGAGGTATGCTAGACGTTGCCTGCAATCCTGAAGAGGAGGGGAAGGACAGTGCACATTCTGTATACCTTCAGTATTCATCATTTCTTCTTTATGCTACAACTCTGAGATTAATTGCACTGCTTTGCTCAGAAATGCCTCTGCCAGGATGAAATCTGGGTCTTTTATAAATTGTTCCTTTGTGAAATATTATCCCCTCTCTATTCTTCTCTATTAATAAACATTTCAATATTTTTGTTAGGGTGTGTGTACTAGGGGAATTTGTTATTTGTATTCTGACTGCCTGTGACCTTATGTCATCTAAAATATACAAGTTTGGGGAAAGTGCACGGCATGCAGGTTTGCACTGTCTCAATGTGATCTTAAAGTAGATGCAGGGATTTTTCTAACAGTAAATTTTTGATCAAAAGGTTTATACAATACAAAAATTCTTCAAGATGAGAGGCAAGGAGTTAGCTAGAAAAGACACAGAAAGGAAGACATACTACACAGCTGTATATTCACAGAATTTAAAACTGAGAAGAACCTCAGGCAACAGCTAGTCCAGTATTTGGTGTTGCACAGAACACTGACTCAAAAGATGCATCTTCTCGGTGGGGTCCATAAGCAAACAGGTTTGGGATTCAATGAAGAGTACACCTCCTTTCAGGTATGTAGAATGATCATTCACTTACTAAAAGTCCTCAAAAGTCTTACAGTTGAAAAGCAGTTAACCCATTGTATCCCAAACACTTTTGACCACTGTACTTTCTGCCCCCCCAGATATCCCAAGGAGCCAGTATCTCTTCCTGCAGACCCTGCTTTAGAAGTGCATGTACAATCATTTTACAAATGAGAAAAGAGACGTTCAAAGAAGTTACCGGGCTTGGCCAAAACCCAGGAAGGAATTCAGTTCACTTCAGTCACTCAGTCCTGTCCAACTCTTTGTGACCCCATGAACTGCAGCACACCAGGCCTCCCTGTCCATTATCAACTCCCTGAGTTTACCCAAACTCATGTCCATTGAGTCGGTGATGCCATCTAACCATCTCATCCTCTGTAGTCCCCTTCTCCTCCCACCATCAATCTTTCCCAACATCAGGGTCTTTTCAAATGAGTCAGTTCTTCATATCAGGTGGCCAAAATATTCTAGTTTCGGCTTCAACATCAATCCTTCCAATGAACACCCAGGACTGATCTCCTTTAGGATGGACTCGTTGGATTTCCTTGCAGTCCAAGGGACTCTCAAGAGTCTTCTCCAACATCACAGTTCAAAAGCATCAATTCTTCTGCACTCAGCTTTCTTTATAGGCCAACTCCCACATCCATACATCACTACTGGAAAAACCATAGCCTTGACAGGAAGGAATTAGTGGTTGATAATTCAGCAAATAGCCAGATGACAGCTTAAATTAAAAGTGGGAAATAAGCGAAGGCCCCAACATCTTTTTGTTTCCACCCATACCTCACCACAAAAATCATTGCCTCTTCTGTATCTCTGTCTCAATCACCTTGGACTCTTTGATTCCCTCAACTTTTACTTGCCTATTGACCAATATGCTGGATTCATTGATTGGCCAACATGTGTTTCCTGGAAGCCATTTTTGTTTTTATGGCCATGCCTTGCGACAAGTGAGATCTTAGTTCCCAGAGCAGAGATCAAACTTGTGCCCCCTGTGTTAGAAGCACAGAGTTTTAACCACTGAACACCAGAGAAATCCTCATGGAAGCCTTTTAACAGTGATCTTTTAGACTTTAGAGTTGAGACTGACTCGGCACCAGAATTGCCCTAATGGAGGATGCGGTAGCAACACAAGATAACCTAAGGCAGACAGAACTTTGTGGCTCTTTTCAATTTTATTTCTGTTTATTTTAGGGCTTCCCCAGGTAAGACTGGAATGAGATAAGACTGGAAAGTTTTCTTCAATTGGTTATAAAGTAGGTGATCCTTTCCTTATGGTAAGTCCTCCAGCTCCTTCTTTTCTGTACTCTTTTTCTGCTTCCCATTTCCCATGTTCAACCTTATTCAGTACAGTGTTCCAGGAGAGATCTGAAGCCCTCGTGCAATGTTAAAACTGCCCAGAAGCTGTAGAAATGAGTTTATCCATTTCCTTACAACATCTTGTAGGTGCTACAGCGTACAACATTTCTTAAATTTGTTTAACCTAGCTGAAAATTACCCCCTTTTAACAATGGTCTCTATGACATACTTTGCAAGCTAAGAAAGTACCATTACAAACAGTACCTCTCTTTAAACTGCTATTCCATTATAGGATACACATTGCCTGTCATTTAGAAAGCTGAGCTTCTGAACAGCTTTGATGGGAAAAACATTTTTTGAATCCTGTTGATTTTTACTTGCCTGGTTTGGTTCTACCAAAGAACACTACTGGCAGCAGTAGAAAATGAACCCTGAGCTGTTTCTCATAACTGGGTGGAGCTGATGCTAATCCAGCCACATCTTACCTCAGTTCAGTCACTCAGTCATGTCCGACTCTTTGCGACCCCATAGACTACAGCACGCCAGGCCTCCCTGTCCATCACCAACTCCTGGAGTTCACTCAAACTCATGTCCATTGAGTTGGTGATTCCATCCAACCATCTCATCCTCTGTCACCCCCTTCTCCCCCTGCCCTCAATCTTTCCCAGCATCAAGGTCTTTTCCAATGAGTCAGTTCTTTGGCCATCAGGTGCCCAACATCAGTCCTTCCAATGAACACCCAGGACTGATCTCCTTTAGGATGGACTGGCTGGATCTCCTTGCAGTCCAAGGGACTCTCAAGAGTCTTCTCTAACACCACAGTTCAAAAGCATCAATTCTTCAGCACTCAGCTTTCTTTATAGTCCAACTCTCACATCCATACATGACTACTGGAAAAACCATAGCCTTGACTAGACGGACCTAAAACTACATTTTAAGTCAGCTGGCTGTGATTTCAACATATGACAATGGAACAGGAAGAAGAACCCTGGCTATTCGAGATTAAACAGATCTAGCCTTGTCTGGTTCTCTATTTAAAAAGCATCAGCTCTAATTATGTGTTGAAAACTCATTCAAAGAGTTTTCAGCAGCCAAGAAGGATTCTGTGTATCTTTACCTATATATGGCAAGTTTGATATATTGTCTTCTGTTTTATTCTATTAAGGATAAAGATCAAACACACTGAACATATGCTATATACATATAGCTAGGTAGCCACCATGTAACCTAGAGAAAAAGAATGTTAATATGGTAGTATGAAATTAGATATGAATAATTAAATGTGGCTGACAATAAATGATTATTTTCTTCCTTGAACTTTTCTGTTTAGCAGAAATTAATTCTATACACTTCTAAAAAGCATGGTACAGCTTAGTATGAAAGTATGAAATAGCCAGCTTTTTATCTTCATGTGAGCAGATGGCTTATCTAACTTTCCCAAGTCCTGGTCACAGTGATTGATGGCTTAGAGTCTGTTCTGCAAAGACCCTCAATACCTAGAGTGTATTCCTGGAAAACAAAAGCAAGGATGGGTCTTTGAGGAGAACAGTCACAGCTGGCAGTATTTGTTTGCTCTTGGTAGACATTCAGGGACTAAAGGTACATGGCAATTGTCATAAACTACAAAGCCAAAGGGGCCTGCCAGGTGGCACTAGTGGTAAAGAACCCACCTGCCAATGTAGGAGACTCAAGGGAGGCTGGTTCAATCCCTGGATTGGGAAGATCCCCTGGAGTAGGAAATGGCAACCCCCTCCAGTATTCTCACCCGGAAAATTCCACGGACAGAGGAGCCTGATGGGATATGGTCCGTGGGCTTGCAAAGAGTCAGGCATGACTGAGCACACACAAGACACCGAAAACCACAACCTATCTTTTCCATCTAAATCAGTCTTCTGCAATCCCCCTCGTCCTCCTCCCTGCCCCCCGGCCCATTCCTAAACTTCACAGCTTTTTCTCTATGAAAGCAGAACGTCTATTCAACACATTCATTGAAGGCTTACTCTGTACAAGACAATGTACTCATGCAAGCATTCAACAGAAATAAGACATGATGCATGTAATAAGCTAGAATGTAAAAATCAGTACACTATTATGAAATATAGGTATAAGTAAAAGAGGAAAATGTACATTGATGTAAATCAAGAGAAAAGACTTCTTTGGGAGGACCGCATTTGAACTAGGCCTTGAAGGACTGAAAAGAATTGTCAGTTGGGAAATAATGGATGAAAGGACACTCCTGACCAAGGACATGTCTGACCAAGAACAAGTTAGAATTTCTACAAAAGTTTCTGTGGATTCATTCAGTTGGGTGACTGGGAATATGAATGGAAAGAATTCCATAAAGGAAAATCTTTCTATGAAGTTATACAAAAAAGAAAAACCATGTTTTTCTAATACCATTCCTTTGATCTTGTATGGAAAGACCCTACATCAATGCAGAATATTACTTCTATTAAAGTCACTATTTTTAAGAGTTAATATTTTTAGAACACTTGAAAGTCAACTTTTATATCTTTAAGATAAAAAAAATTCTAAGAAATTAAATGTATTCTACATGGATAATCAAGTCAAAGAACAGGAAGGATCTACATAGTAAGAAAAGAACAAATTCCAGAGAGATATGCTAGATGTTTTAAATTTTTTGTTATAGATCTCCAAGAACTCTGTCTTGTTAACTCAGTTTCTTCTACATACCAATATTAAGTCACAGTTTTATTAGATCAGTATTATTGGGTAGTTTTAAATGTCAAAAAATATATGTTGGTTCCTACTCACCTGGGAATTTAATTAGTGCAACCTCTTGATTTTATAGTTGAAGCAAATGAAGCCTAGACACTGGGTAACTAACTTGCTAAAGGTCAGTCAGCTAGTTAATAGTAACCAATTAAATAGGAGGAAACTATATAATTTGCCTAAGGACACACTTGCCTAAGGTCTGCAACTGGTGGGCTGGAATTACAACATGGGAGATTCCTGGCTTCTAAGGTTGTTTTACACTGCTCTCTCTGCCAGTGGAAAACTAACAATAATCCCTCATAAGCAGGTAGAGTCCTGTAGATGAAAAGCCATACAAATAAAAAGTAGAGAAATAAATGCTATTATTATAAGTGCAAGTAAGTATATATATTATCTAAATTGCTTTAATGGCATAGAGAAACAAATATTTCTAGACATCGCGATGGAAACAATGTGTACATTTGCTAGTTTATATACTATTTGGTACTTTTTAAGAAGGAGGGAAATAAGAACAATGAAATCTTTATTTATCCTGCTTTTTATGGCATAAAAATATTAAGCAATATATTTTTGAAAATGTTCACTTCCCAATACTACTGCCCAAACACATTATCTGTATTGTATTTAATCATTTAGAATGCTTAGAGATACTTGTTTTGATAATTCAAGTAACATTCTTGATTGTTTTTAAATGTCAGACATAGGACAATCTTGGCTTTAAGAATTCTTATATCATGGCTTTTAAAAGGTCTATGAAAAGATGAAGATTTCATACCCAATGCTTCTGTAATGCTTCTGTTTTGCCAACAGTCCATTATGTGGTAATCATTTAGGCATATACTTCAATGTTTTTTGGAATCTATTTTTAATTTTAGCCTTCATCCTCTCTTGGCGAAAGAGAGAGTAAGGATGAGTGAGTGGGATGTAGGACAGGAGATAGAGGTATTATTAACACATAGTCTTTGAGCTTATTACTTCCTGTCTGAACCCCCCTTGCTTTCAAATATCAACAGATGTCTTTTAGTCTTTTTATTTTCATGAAAAATAATCCAAGTTCACCACTGTATTTGTAACTGTGTGCAAGAGAATTTGACTTCTGGTATCTGTCTAGCTCTTCCTTTGCAGCAACCTCAAGAGGGTAAAAACGTCTATTAGCCTACTCACTAATGGTAACTAGTCACCAATTATATATTATGAGTAGACAGAAAGAAAACTAAAATTATTTAATGAGGACATTATACCTTGGGCTTCTTTGAGGGCCACGACTCTGGAAACTGGACACATCCCTTATGGGATCCTGGAAGCTTTGTCAACACAACTGTTACAAGAGATATCAGTTTCCATTAACTTTGTTCGTCATATCCTGATGGTGGTGGGTGGTGTAGTTGCTAAGTCGTGTCTGACTCTTTGCGACCTCATAGACTGTAACCTGCCAGGCTCCTTTGTCCATGGGATTTCCCAGGCAAGAATACTGGAGTGGGTTGCCATTTCCCTCTGTCAGGGAAGAGGGTATTGTGCCTGTGTGTGTGCTAAGTCACTTCAGCCGTGTCCAGCTCTTTGCAACTCTGTGGATTGTAGCCCAACCAGGCTCCTCTAGTCCACAGAATTCTCCAGACAAGAACACTGGAGTGGGTTGCCATGTCCTTCTCCTCATATCCTGATAATTATGGCAAAAACGGAACGTGTTTTCATTTTCCAGTTCTCACTATCTAAAGAAAGCACAGTGTTCATCTTCAGTCACACTTTTTCTTAGTATCAAATTAAAAAAAAAAAAAGTTTAAACTTGCTGCCTTTCACATATAGGGAATTCATGGGGCAAATAGAGACAATTTTTTTCAACTTACAGATTTGCAGAAGACATAAAAATAATAATCAGACAAGCCTTTCTTAAGACTATACGAAATCTGAGGTTACAACACTATATCTTATTTTCATAATACTTTTTTACTAAGAGCAATACCCGTTCACTGAAGAAAATACAATATTTGTAATCTCATATACACTAGTAGTGTACTATTACTTGCTCAGTCGTGTCTGACTCTTTGTGGCCCCATGGACTGTAGCCTGCCAGGCTCCTCTGTCCGTGGAATTCTCCAGGCCAGAATACTGGAGTGGGTAGTCATTCCCTTCTCCAGGGGATCTTCCCAACCCAGGGATCAAACCCAGGTCTCCTACATTGCAGGTAGATTCTTTACTGCCTGAGTCAACAGGGAAGCCCTATAATCTCATAATACCCAGAGACAGTTACTATTAATATACTGATGCATTTCTTTCTATATAGAAAGATGAACAGATAAGTACAGAGAATTTATACAAACTTACTCAACTACACATTTTAATAGTATCACACTAATATAAAATTTTATATCTTTCTCTTAACATTGACTTTAACTTGGTGGATATATCTTTTAAAAGAGAGCTGTGAGAATATTATCCAGCTATTTTGACTGCTGACGGGAATGGAATTTAAAACCATCTCCTACAAATGTGCTTGAGATTGCTTTTCCCAAGTATACTTATCTTCAATCTTCCATGTTGACTTTAATCTTCTATTATTTTTCTTCCCATTTAGGTTGTCTTTTAAATTATTCCTATGGTTCAACTTTATCAGCATAGTTTTCACTTACTCGTAAGAACTACACACCATCTGTAGACATTTATAAAAGTTAAAATAAAACCATCCCCAAACTAGTTCCCAGAAGAGCCTACCTGTCCACTCAGAAAAGTGTCTATTTATCTCCAGTTTGTTTCTTGTTTCTTGGCCAAACAAAAAAGTCATGAATAGGGAGAGAACCAGGATTTGAAATCTAGTCAAGCTTTCTGAAAGCTTAAAACACATATCCTTTCTGCAACACTTTAGCTACAAATATATTCCCTTAAACTCTTAACACGTGATTTCCTCTTTCTCCAAAATAAGTTGTATTACTATAATCTATGTTCACTTTGAACACTGATCTCACAGTTCTCCATAGGGCCATGGATCTGGCTTGATGGCTTCAGGGTCCTCCCTGAAACTCCTCCCCTGACAAGAGCCCTTCAAGTCTTCCAGCCAATGCCCTGGAGAGCTGTCATTTACACACTAAAGTTCAATACACTTGGATGATGACCATCTTGGAGATTTAGTATCTAGTCTGTTGATTAGGTCGAGAATATCCTCGGCACTTGCCATTTCTCAGTCTATTATTTTACAGTGCATTTACTGCCTGAGAAAGCCTGGGTATAGGAATATTATTCAGCAAAAGAGGATGCAAAGAATTCATTTATATTGTGTTCTCTTTTTATATATGTGAGTGTATGTTTGGTACAGTGTAAGCCAGGTACTTCTACAATTCTCATTTCACAATAGGTAAGAGTCTTTCATCATTATTTTGGGAATCCATTGCAAGAATTTGTCTGCATTCATTTTTGGCTACCTCATTTTTAGTGTGCTTGGGATCTGTCACCCTTCATGGGCTTAATTTAGTAAACTGACCCTTCAAATATTTCTGCCTACATTAATGCAAACAAAATAAATACTACTCATCTTAATAAATATTATGCAACATATTATGCAATATATCCTGAGCAACAGTTGTCCAAGAAAAGATCTGCAAATGATGGATTTTTAATAAATAAACATGTAGGCAGATAGCTGTAAGCTCCTTATTGCTAGCTATGCAAGTAAAAACATGATTTCTCTTTAATCAATGTCTTCTGTTGCATTTGTAAACTAGTTAATGAGTATTTCAGGACTTTTGATAAGTGGGTTTCCCTCCCTGCCCCCGAAAGAGTGGTTCTGGGTTTATTTAAGTATTGTTTTGTTCAATTCTTTTTAAAATTCAAATGACACTAACAAAACAATCATTTATTAGAGCTTCATTGTAATTGTCTATTGAACGTATGAGGAGTTTCTGCTTACAGAGTTGCAGACCTACATATTTCTCAAACATCTCTGCCACTGTCACTTGATTTTTCTGAAACACTACCCTAAGTACCCGGTGGCTCAGCAGTAAAGAATCCACCTGCAATCAAGGAGACATGGGTTCGATCCCTGTGTCGGGAAGATATCCTGGAGGAGGACATGGCAACCCACTCCAGTATTCTTGCCTAGGAAGTCCCATGGACAGAGGAGCCTGGCGGGCTGCAGTCCATAGGGTCAAGAAGAGGACACGACTGAAGTGACTTAGCACACAACATAAGTACAGGGCTTCCCAGGGGGTGCGAGTGCTAAACACATACACACACACACACACACACACACACACATCCTGCCTGCCAACGAAGTAGACATAAGAGCCACAGGTTTGATCCTTGGTTCACGAAGATCCTCTGGAGAAGGGCATGGCAACCCATTCCAGTATTCCTGCCTGCAAGAATCCCAGGGACAGAGGAGCCTGGCGGGCTACGCCAATGGGGTTGCAGGGTTGGGGACATGGCTAAAGCGACTTAGCACACCAACACCATAACGACAACATTCTTTAGGGTTTTGATTACGTGTATATTTAACAACTCATTAATAAATATGCCCCTTTGAAAAACATAGTTCCTTAAAACCCATTATTAGCTTTCTCTCTAAATGTTTATCAGCCCACATGTAGTGGGAGCTAAGTGGTACTTTGCAGAGAAAAGCCTTTTGAGAATGGTACATAATGGTCCCGTAGCTATGGGTTGAATAGTTAAAAAAAAAAAAAAAAAGCTACAGAAATCAGAACCAGGAAGTAAGGAAGCCCAGCATGAAAGAAGGAAGAGAGGGAGCAACGGAGGGAAGAACTTGGGGAAAAACCTTGAATTCTGCTATTCACCTTGGAAAAGTATTCAACTTCTGAGAGCTTCAGTTGTTCCACCTGTAAAACAGGGGTGATGAAAATATGACTTCCTCACAGATACTTTAATAGTAGATCTCAGTGTGCCTTGTGAAGTTTACAACATGATGCAAAGTATGGCTTTTTACTTGGCATCATTCGCTATAATCAGTCCCATTTATGCATTCTGTGCTATAAACATTCATCTTATAAAGACTGTGGACAGCTTCAAAAGGTAGACCCATGCATTGTAACTACCTTTTTTGGTTTGGAAGCACTTCTGATATTTTTAACTCAAAAAACTAATTCACAATTTTTAACAGCATTTGTGTGCCACAAGCTCAGAAAGCTTACTGTTTGTTCTCATGACTAGAGTCCTGCAAAATCTCTTTTTAAACAAGGAAGCTTCTTTTAAGTCCTATTTCAGTCTGGTGCCTTTGGTCAAGGTGGAAACTAAAATTGAAAACAGATAGATGTTTTACATTTAAATGGGTTTAACATAAATGTGTATTAAGCCATTTCATGGACGATTGCACAAATACCTTTTGCAAACTTGGTACACGTGAGCACATATACAGTAACCATTAGTGTCTTCTAGAGAAATAAGGTGCAGATCCAAAAATTTAAAGAGCTACTTCGAGTTTCTCTCACTGAAAGAAAATGTAATGTCTTTAAGGGAATTGCTCTAATAATATCAAGGCATCTGAAATGGCTGGCCAGAGCAGAACAGAACAGAGTGGATGTCACCGTAAGTCAATTTAACAAGAAATAAGCTTCCCCCTGGAGAATCTAAACTCCCTAGCCTCCCACAAAGAAAATTGAATTTTGGAGGTCACACCTTGGGTAGGTTACCAGAGGGAGAAGCTTAACATTCTTTTTGTCATATGTTTTGGTAGGTCAACGCTATTCTACCAACAAATTCCCTCCTAACCATTGCTCCTTCCTCAATTTTTCCTCTCCCCCACCACTCCCTCCTCCAAATTATAACAAGTCTTTGGAATCCCCTAGGAAATGGCAAATCATTGTGACATTTCAGATGCCAGGGCCCACGCTGGATACAACCATGCTCAAACATCGAGTTTGGAACCTCGTGGAAAGGAACAGGATCCTTGCCCCATGCCGAGGGCAGGAGCTGGGGACGCGAAACTAGTGGGATTGCGGCGGGGAGTCAGAGCGAGTCAGATAGATCCACCAGAGCTTTAGGCTAGCCCGTTTAAGCCAAATGTAATCAACGGAACTGCTCCTACTGGAGAGAAAAGCAGGTCGCCAAGTCAACCCCAGGCGAAGCTCTGGCTCCGTGGGTGAATTACCCACTCGCAAAACTCCCCCCGAGTGGGTGATCGGAGGGCCTTGAGCGTTCGCCCAACGGCTGGAAGCGCCCCACCTCACCACCCCTTCGGCAGCTGTTCTGGATGGGCGCAAGCCGGGCCACCGCCCACCCCCATCTCCATCCCACCCCCGCCCGCCCCGCAGCAACATGTGGGGTGCTGCCACTCCGCCGCCCGGGGTTCTCCCTCCGGCAGGAGTTCCTGGTGGACGCACGCTTGGCCCTGGGAAGGTGCTGAATTACTCTTGGGGAAGATTCCTCCAGCGTTGAACTTGGCAGCTCCTGACATTTCCATCCCACCCCAGCGCGCAGGCACTACACACACGCACACGCACGCCCCTCCGGACTTGCCCAGGCTGCGCGCAGTGCGGGCTGCCCACTCGGAGGCAAAACATCTGAGCGGGATGCAGAAGCGAGGATCTCAGCTCCGCCAACCAAGGGACCGGGAGGGTGTGGGGGTAAAGGACTGTCCTAGCAGAGGGCAGTTGCAGGGACTCAGCTCACTCCATGGTTGGTCCAGGCCCCGCAGTAGATCGGGCGGCTGGCAGGAAACCCCTCTCCTTTTGTGCTCTCCCGGGAAGCCAGCCTCTACTCACCCCGGCTGCACGCGGATTCCGGCCGCCAGCGGCAGCCCGCTGCCCCATCCCACGAACACTGCGGCGCCCCCAGAGTGTGCAATGCGGAGCCCCGCCAGCGCGCGGCCGGAGCCGGGGAGTGCGAGGAGGGAGCCAGGGAGCGAGGGAGGGAGGGGACTAGGGAGGAAGCGCGGCGGGGAGTGACAGGGCGGCGGGGGGCGCGCGCGCCACTCCCACTCGCGCCCAGCGCTAGCCGCCGCCCGCCGCCGCAGCCGGCCAGCCCGGCCTCGCGGGCCGGGGGACCAATCAACGCGCGGGTGTGTGTTGGGTGGGTAACCGAGCCCTCCGCAGGGCGCGCTCATTGGCCCGGAGCGCACGACCCAACTCCGGGAGAGTCCGCCTGAGCGCCCAGGGTGCAAACTCCCGCCGACCGGAGCTGGCTCCCCGGCGCAGGTGGGGTTTCCCGGCTCCGCGCTCTGGCCTGTTGGGCGAGTCCGCCGAGTTCCGCTGACGGAACCGGGAGGACATGAGTCCTGCTCTTGAAACGCGTTCGCGGTGAGCGTTCAAAACCAGCAATGTTTGCTCAGGTTGCACGGACCCCTTCCTGTAAGGAACCCTTGCGCCGCTCCTTTCACCCTGGCCGGTAGCTGAATGAGGGAAAGCCCGGCCGTGTAAAAATGGCCCCAGCCAAAGCCTACTCCCCGCCACCCCCAGGGTCTTGCGAAACCCCATGCACCTAAGAACCCAAGCTGAAAAACTTAGTCGAGCTTCTAACCCAGCGCAAACCTAGACCACTTGACGTTTGCAACAGAAGAGCAACCCCTCGGGGCGGGCGACGGAGGGGCGGAGAGCCGGGGTGGTGATGGCCGATCCTCGTGAGGAAGCGATAGTCGCGTTCTGGGCTTTGGTGGGGAAAGCTCCCCCTCCTCTGCCAAACATTTCCCTCAGGTAGAGCCCCCCGCCGCACCACCTCCCCCCCGCCCCACTCTGCTGATATTGATTTTTTTCTTGCCTGGTGTAAGTCATGTTTGACTCTCGGGGACTTTTCAAGCCGGAGCCTCAGAGTGGAAGCTGAGCACGGCCCACTTCCCCCTCCTCCCCTCCGAGCTCTGGCGGGGATTGGGGTTTTGGTTGTTGGTGTTTTTTTTTTGGTGTGGGAGGTGGGGAGCTGGTGGTGTCCAGGGAAGGTCTGAAGGAAGGACTCCATCTGCGAGCCGGCAGCTCACCCCCAGCTGCCCCACCTCCGCAGGTACCTGACCTGCAGGCTGCCTTTGCTAGGACGGCCGCCCCGGTGGCTACATTTGTTTGTCCATCTTTCAACCGAGCCCCCTACCCCCGCACCCCCCATATCCCTTGCTTCCTTGGCCTTTCTCTTCTTTGAGCTTCTTTTCAGGCAGACCTCCTTTGAACCTTCCTGCCTCTGCCCCTCCTCGTAATCTACTCCTGCTCAATATAAAAATATCCTTTTTCTTTTTTTTAAATTTCCCTCCCATTTTCCCTATTTGGAAGGGTCGCAGATAATGTTTTGTTTTGATTCACAGCTTCTGGACCTCAGAAAGTTTTCTCTTACTTATAGTTGATGTGCACAGGTTCACACAAGCTCTAGATTCAAGTGGGCAAAAATAATTATCACTTCTTTAGAACATTTGGACACGGGAGATGATCACTGCGGTGTGCTGCCTTCCTGCAGGGCTCAGCACACTGATTAAATTGTGAACATGAATTAATCAAACAAAACCTGGAAATGTCCCTCGGTGACCCGGCAGGTTACCTGTGGTAATCTGGTACTAATGAGAACGCGTCCTGGATGGTCATCGCTGCCTTATTTAGTTTCCAGGGAAGACATTCTGTCTTGGGAAGTTCCCATCCATGTACCTAATTCACTTCATTTTTCTCTTTTTTTTTAACTGACTCAGCTCGCAGTATAGTCAAAACTTAACATTTGGGCTCAAAATTAAGTTCACTATATTAATGCTGTTCATGAGACTTAAGTTCTTTGTGGGGATAGCATCCTTAGGATCTATTTTAGAACTATAGGCACTCAAAATATTGGAAGTGGTTTATCTCTGTGGACTGTGACAACAGATGAATTTTTTTTCTTCTTTATACTTTCCTGAATTTTCTAAAAACTATGTAATACTTATTAATCAGGAAAAAATATAGTTTGTTAATTCCCTACATACAATACTCTCCAGGCATCAGAAGAGCTGAAATATTAAATTCTCATTCTACTTCACCCTTCACATCTTTTCAATTACCAAGTCCCATAAATTTGGTCTCCTGGAATAGCAGTCAAGTCTGTCTCTCCACAGCATCTCAACTGCCACTGCCACATCTATCATCTCTTATCCGGGCCTCAGCCATAGTCTTAACTGCTTTACTGATCACGTCACTTAAAAGCTTAAGATCCATCACCCTCCCCAACCCCATTGCTATGAAGTTCAAACCTACCTTGGTTGACAAGGCCTTTCATTCCTATCCCAATCCCTGCCTTCCATTTTGGCTTAATGCTGCCCCACTCTTCCGTACATAGGATGATTCTACCCTACTGCTACTTTTTTGTCCTTCACACAGATGTTATGTGACTTCGGGTCCCCATGGCTAAGACTGTATAGTGCTACAATGCCCTTCTCTTCCTCTTCAGCCCCACCCCCACTGCACCAGTAAGTTCCTACCTCTGCTTCAAGACTCACTTCAAATGTCACCTTTTAAATGAGATCCCAGAGCAGATTTAGCAACTCTTTCTCTCTGTACTTCAATAGCAAACACTTATTTTGTTCAACGATTGATTATCCAGCTCCTGTTATGTTCTAGTCACTATGAAGGAAACATATATTATATTTATACTGCAGGAATAGACTATGAGAGAGACAAACATTAAGGCCTGTCACACAAATAAATAATTGCAAACTGAAAGTGTGATGAAACTGCTACCTGTGCAAAAGAAGCATGGGTTACTTTGAACAAATGCCAACAATATTACCACGTTGTTCTCTAACCTGTTGATTTGTTTGTCCAGAGCTCCATCTCCCATCATATTCATCTATGTACTGACATCCAGAACACAGTGCCTGGCTCACCCTCGGTGCTCAGCAAACATTCTTAAAGAAATGAATGTATAAACAAGTGAATAGGTATTCAAAGCCCCCACAGAGCATTTCATTTCATTTATTTACATACTACAATTGTGCAAAATCTAAAAGTCTTTACTTCTGTGTTTTAAAAATTTAAATTATTAGATCCTTGTCTCATCTTTTATAACTGTAATCTAGTTCTCCCAACAAAAATTATCTAATTTATTCTTGTTCGATGTCATATTTCGGAGACATAGCTAATAAACTATTTGTAGATAATCTGTTGTTAGGAGGAATTTATTATTTTGTTCTTTTTATATTGGCTTTTAACGTATAAATGTTCAATTTTAAGATCCAAACCACAGTCTATAAAAGAATAAATAAATTGGGCTTTATCAAAATTAAAAACATTTGTTCTGCAAACGAAACTGTTGACACAATGAAAAGATATAGACTGGAAGAAAATATTTGCAAATCATATATCTGACACAGGACTTGTAGCGGAAGATACTAATCTATCTCAGTTCCACTAATCATTAGTGAAATGCTAATTAAAACTACAGTGAGATACTATCATACACTTAATATAATGGTTGGAAAAATCTGATGATGTCAAATTCTGATGAGGATGCAGAGCAACCAGAATTCTTGTATATTGCTGACAGGAATGCAAAGTGGGATTGCAACTCTCATTTTCACAGATATTGTAAAATTCAAATATACACTTCTCCATATGGCCCAATTTTCCACTAGACATTTACCAAAGTAAAATGATAGGCCTATATTCATGCAAAATCCTCTAAATAAATATTTATATCAATTTATTCACTAAAATCTTGAAACAACTCTGAAGTCCCTCAACTGGGAAAAAGCTAAATAAAATGTGGTACATCCATAGAATGGAATATGCTACTCGATGATGAAAATGGACAGGCTGTTGATAGGAGCAATGTTCTGTATCCCAATGCACTGTGTAAGGGAAAGAAAAAGACTCAAAAGCTTAACGCATATACTAGTTAGGAATGGCAGAGCAGCAAGATAAAGAGACTTGAGGTTTTTATGATGATGGGCCCAAAATAATTTGAGGTCTGGATGATCTATATTTAGATGAGACAGTTGTTTAAACCATTGTTAATTCAAGTTTCCTGTCACACAGAGTTAAAGCTCATTTTACCTAATACGATGTTGTTCAGTCGCTAAGCCATGTCCGATTCTTTGTGACCCCATGGACTGCAGCACACCGGGTTTCTCTGTCTTTTATTATCTCCCAGAGTTGGCTCAAAACCCAGTATAGTGAGTGCATGAATTAATCATTAATGAAAATTCCACTAAACAGTCTTAGTGAAAGAAGAAACTGTGACTGTCTTATTTACCAAAATATCAGCAATGCCTCACACAACGCCAGTACAGAGTAGGCTCTCAATAAATACTAGTTAAATGAATGAACAGATAAGAATGAAGATAAAGTTGAAATTTTACAGGACTATAACAAAATTTTCCATTCAGATGAGTGTTTTCTTCTTCAAAGTAGCTACTTTGTCACATTGCATTTTTCATCCCAGTGATGCAGCTCCTATTTCAAAATATATTCTTTCCTCCTTCTACTTATTAAAATATTGCCCTTTCTTTAAGTAACAAGAAGATACTAATCTATCTCAGTTCCACTAATCATTAGTGAAATGCTAATTAAAACTACAGTGAGATACTATCATACACTTAATATAATGGTTGGAAAAATCTGATGATGTCAAATTCTGATGAGGATGCAGAGCAACCAGAATTCTTGTATATTGCTGACAGGAATGCAAAGTGGGATTGCAACTCTCATTTTCACAGATATTGTAAAATTCAAATATACACTTCTCCATATGGCCCAATTTTCCACTAGACATTTACCAAAGTAAAATGATAGGCCTATATTCATGCAAAATCCTCTAAATAAATATTTATATCAATTTATTCACTAAAATCTTGAAACAACTCCTAAGTCCCTCAACTGGGAGAAAGCTAAATAAAATGTGGTACATCCATAGAATGGAATATGCTACTCGATGATGAAAATGGACAGGCTGTTGATAGGAGCAATGTTCTGTATCCCAATGCACTGTGTAAGGGAAAGAAAAAGACTCAAAAGCTTAACGCATATACTAGTTAGGAATGGCAGAGCAGCAAGATAAAGAGACTTGAGGTTTTTATGATGATGGGCCCAAAATAATTTGAGGTCTGGATGATCTATATTTAGATGAGACAGTTGTTTAAACCATTGTTAATTCAAGTTTCCTGTCACACAGTTAAAGCTCATTTTACCTAATACGATGTTGTTGTTCAGTCGCTAAGCCATGTCCGATTCTTTGTGACCCCATGGACTGCAGCACACCGGGTTTCTCTGTCTTTTATTATCTCCCAGAGTTGGCTCAAAACCCAGTATAGTGAGTGCATGAATTAATCATTAATGAAAATTCCACTAAACAGTCTTAGTGAAAGAAGAAACTGTGACTGTCTTATTTACCAAAATATCAGCAATGCCTCACACAACGCCAGTACAGAGTAGGCTCTCAATAAATACTAGTTAAATGAATGAACAGATAAGAATGAAGATAAAGTTGAAATTTTACAGGACTATAACAAAATTTTCCATTCAGATGAGTGTTTTCTTCTTCAAAGTAGCTACTTTGTCACATTGCATTTTTCATCCCAGTGATGCAGCTCCTATTTCAAAATATATTCTTTCCTCCTTCTACTTATTAAAATATTGCCCTTTCTTTAAGTAACAATGTTTCCCTTAAATGAATTATTCACTTTTTTTCTCTCAATGAGCAAGCAATAAATTTAACATGTCTTAACATTCTACTCATTTTTCAATATTCCAAGTAATGTCTGGTTTATCTTTTTTTCCTCTATAACAAATATCAGACGTTTATATAACAGGCACACAGTAGAAATGAAAATCCAGATTTTATGCAAAGCTTGAGAGATTTAGGCTCAAAAAACCATCCTATTTCCAGATGTATCACTAAAAGTAATTTTCACTTATTGGACACTGATGGTTGACATTAAGCTCTTGAAATATCATTAAAATATTTCTACTCTAACCAGTTTGCACAGTCAAGTGACTTTTAAAAAATCATTTACAGCTAAGCAATTATGGAATTTATTAAAAGAACTCAATTTTCTCTACCAGTTTTTCTACCAGAAAATGGTAATCTTGGCTGCCAGGAAAGACCCCTCAGTTGCTTTAACACATCAATCAGTTTTATACCTGTTTTTGTCAGGGAGCACTTTTTGCATAAACACGGAAACCACATAGAATTGACATGGTAATCCTTCCCATAAATAAGAATTATCTAATTACCACCTGACAATGAAAATATTAGAGATTAAGGAGAGGAAGTCATGAGAGATGGGCAGATAGATGTAAGCTGAATGGGATATTGAATAAATCCAAAAAGGTCTAAAAGTTTCATCATCTTTATTTTCCCCAGTGTCTGTTACTGCACCTGAGATAATTCAGGACTGGTTGAATTTTTGCTTGTGATCTTACTTCTGTGCTCAGGGCCAAGAAAAAATGAGATAAAATTTCAAGAGGTTATGTTTTCATCTTTCCTCATCCCATTGCTGATGCCTATAATTCCACAATCAGGGCAAATTTCCTTAGCTAGATCGCAAAGAGAATTTATCTTGAATTACGTGTTAACCTGAAAGGTGGTAATGGTTGCCTGGAATGTTGTGCCAACAAGGATCACAAGGCCCATCTGATGGATCGATTAGCAAACCTTTGGTGAAGGAGAGCAGTTTTGGACATATGCAGCTTGATTGTAGAATATCCAGATAACGTTACCCAGGAGGTCGTTGGATATGCAGGCCCAAAGCTGCACATTTCTGAGACTTAAGTATTTTAAGTTTAAACTCTCTCCTTTCTCCACTTGTGCACATAGCAGACATGTGCTTGTTCCTTCTGAGACCTCATTTGGCTTCAGCACCCTCTGAGCTCCTGTACCTCCTAACCACCACCAACAGATAGTTGTTGGAACAAAAGATGGAAAGCAGTTGTATCCCACAGTGTCGGATTAATCCAGGTTTAGCACCTTGTGGGTTAGGACCAAAGGAGAGTAGCTAAGGAAGTTGTTTATGCTAGTGAGGGTATTAGTCAAGTGACCAACCTTGTCTAAGTTGGAGGGGAAAGAAAAAATACAAGGATGAACTTAAAAATGAAGTTTTTTTCCCTCAAATTTTTCAATGAATTTCTTTCCCTCCAATCCCAAGAATTGGAATCAACGTAATTCTCTGTCCTTAAATTAACCATGTCTTAGACCAAGTGTAACTTTTCCCTCCCTATGTTAAGTATTACTGGAACCAAACAAAAATAGCTTAGCTTTTTGCTCCAGGGAATACTTCCTTCTGGAAAGCTCAGTAGTATCCGACTCATTGTGACCCCCTGGACTATTCAGTCCATGGAGTTCTCCAGGCCAGGCTACTGGAGTGGGTAGCTGTTCCCTTCTCCAGGGGATCTTTCCAAACCATGGGTCGAACCCAGGTCTCCCGCATTGCAGACAGATTCTTTACCAGCAGAACCACCAGGGAAGCCCAGGAATACTGGAGTTGGTAGCCTATCCCTTCTCCAGGGATTCTTCCCGTCCCAGGAATCGAACCAGGGTCTCCTGCATAGCAAGTGTATTCTTTACCAGCTGATTTACCAGAGAAGCCATACCACACATCATGTGGGATCTTAGTTTCCTGACGAGGGAGTCAACCTGTGCCCCCTGCATTGGAAGCAGGGAGGCTCAAGCACTGGACCACCAGGGAAGTCCTCTGGAAAGAAAAACTGTTCACATTTTAAGGCTAACTTCTCATCATGTGAGTACTGCCAGACTCTCTCCTACCTGCGCCTACCAAAAATGTTATGTCATAGACTCTGCCCATTCCAACCAGTCCCTGCTTTTCAAGACTTGCCTAGAAATCCCAGCTCAGACTCTAAAAACATCGTAAATACCTATGGAAATAAGTGAAAGGAACTCAAATGAGAACAGGGGCTGTTTATTCAGAGTTTACTAGAGCAAGAGATTTCAGCCACCATCATTTGCATTTGGCAGCGACTGAACCCAAGCAGAAGAGTCGTAAAACTTTATAATTTAAAAAAAAAAAAAAAGAGAGGCAACTTCTGGTATGCATTGTCATGCTGGAGTACTCAGGTGACCAGAAGCAGGGAATCCTGTCTGATGGGTTTGAGGATCATATTTGGCTTTCTCTGGTTAATCCTGTGTTTGGGAGAGAGGGCAGAAGTAGGGGAGCTGTCAGCCATTGACCAGGCTTGACCATTTTAGGCTAATTGCTGAAAAGGTTGTGGTTTGGCTTCCTGACCTGTTAGTTGCAGAGGCTGTGGGTCAGAGTTCTGTTGTTATATATGATCCAGTCATTGTGCATTTGTACATTCAGTCTCCCATGTCCTTTCCTAATTTTCTGATTTTGAGTCTGCACTAAGACTTTGCAGCAGATGTTCTCCACGTTGCAGTAGAGTTGATAAATGGACCTTTGCCTCATCTGCAAGTGTTTCTGGTGGTCTTTTGAAGAGTCTCCAGTGAACAGTCCATATCTACATAGCTATCTTCTTCCCCTTTTTCACAATGAGAGTTTACCTCCAACAAGAAAAGAGAATTCTCCCAAAAGATTTCTTAGTTCTCTAGAAACATGTCTCTTCTTGGTGCACTCTGTGCAGGGTCTGGCTCTCCAACCTTGGGAGACCCTTGAATGTCACAGGCTCTTGGGATCCCAGCAGCCATTCCTTCCTCTTTGGAGGAAAGGCACAGGGCACAGTCTTGAAAATCTAACACGAAAGTGCCCCTTTGCCAACATTCTCCATGACTGGTAGATTGGACAAATGTAGAGATGTCCTAGGACAGACACTGCGAAAGTACATAGAAAAATTAGGATGTGTTAAAGTTTCCTGGAATCCTATATTAAAAGAATAGCAATATATTTTGCAGACAGAGCAAACTTATTCTTTTACCAAACATCTGTTCAAGAAAAGGTACGTACCAGAAGCTGAAAAGACAGTGGTGAGCAAAACAAAAGCATAGCTGATGCCATGTCTCACTGAGCTTCAGTCTAGTGAGGGACAAAGTCATTGATCAAATAATCTAACATAAAAGTGTGAAATAAGAGAGTGTTAACAGAGAAGACTGGTCTCAGAAGGTATGCTTGAGGGATCAAACACCAGTCTTCTTCATATAATGCATCCATGCAGAAGGTATCCATAACAAGACATTAAAAAACTCATCAAAAAATCATTAGTAGATCTCTGCTTCCAGCTAAGATGGAACAGCTGGGACTGAATTTACCCTCCCAGTGGGAACAACCAAAAATCAGACAATATCTACACTTGTTAACCCTGTGTAGGTTTTCCAGGACTTCCATAACAAAGTACCACAAATTGAGTGTCTTAAGATAACAAATGTATTCTCTCACAGTTCTGGATCTGAAGTCCAAGATCAAGGTGTCCTGGCTTCTGGTGCCTCCAGCAGTCCTTTCCATTCCTTGATTTCTATCACTCTCATCTCTGCCTCCATCATCTCAAGGCATTCTTCCTGTGTGTCTTCTAAATCTATTTTCCTTCTCAAAGGACAGGACCCCAGTCATTGGATTAAGGTCCACCCTAATTCAGTATGGCCTCATTGTAACTAATTACAAAGACCCTATTTCCAAAGGAAGTTACATTCTGGGACTTCAGGGATCAAGACTTCAACAAGGGGCACAATTCAACCTGTGACACTCTCCATTCTAGGAGATCAGGTGGTGGGCTTCACTGAACTCTCCCAAGCCCCTGGTTTTTCCCAAGTCAAGAAGCACTGGCACCCTGCATTTCAGGTCTATCCCTTTTTGAATCTAAACCTTCTGGCAAACATTTTCTGAAGTTCTCTTTCTATGACTACTCTCACACAGAGTAGTATATTTCACCTTTAAGTACTTAACTGAAAACATTTCGTGGTGTCCCACTCTTAACCCATATGTGTCTTTAAAATCTGCCACTCAGTTTTAAGTCTGTTTTACAGGGATTTAGGAATGTACCAACTTTCTACTTTGTCTTGAAAAGGCCAAGCTAAAACTTGAAAGAAAACCCGGAGCTTCGGGACAACCTTGCAATTACTTAGCAAATTACATTTTTGTTAAGTATCTCTCTTTTTCTTATGCAGATACATGAGCATACATGTCTTATCGTGGATTTATAGTCTGCTGCTTTAACCAGGAATTGGCCATGTGTGAAGGAATGTGTAGTGGCAGCCGTGACCTCACACAGATTTCGCAGCTCTTTCTCTATTTTATAGGTAAAATGCTAGGACCTTCAGTTGGGTGGAGTTCTGAGTAAACAGCCTTTCGAACGTAAGCCACATGTCTCCTGTTGTTTTGTGACTGAGCCCTGTGTCTGTTGGGAAGTACTGGGTGGCTTGATTATATTTGACTGTATTTCTTCTGCAGATGTCACACCTTGTCACCAGCCACCTCCGCCTCTATAAGAACACCCTGCAGGCATTTGTTCCCTTTGAGTAAATGCCACTCTCCAAAGAGCAAGAGTTCTGACTAAACAGCCTTTTGAACGTAAGCCACATGTCTCCTGTGGTTTTGTGAGTGAGCCCTGTGTCTGTTGGGAAGTACTGGGTGGCTTGATTATATTTGACTGTATTTCTTCTGCAGATGTCACACCTTGTCACCAGCCACCTCCGCCTCTATAAGAACACCCTGCAGGCATTTGTTCCCTTTGAGTAAATGCCACTCTCCAAAGAGCCTTTCTACAGGATAAAACATGTTTCACACAAAGTCCATTCCTAATTCAGTGAAGGAGCATAAAGAGCATTCTTCTCAGAGGTAAATGAATGAGCTAAAGTGTAGAGAATACATAGTTTTGCATTTTTCCCCCACTGGCTGTATCTTATCAAAGTAATGCCTCTTGCTGAATCATTAACAGCTGATGGTGTACATTACAGAGTGGAAAGGAAAAAAATGGAGAACTAAGAAGTATTTTGGTTGACAAATGCTGGAGCCTTTCAATACAGCAGAGTGAAAGAGATTGGAAAGAGATGTGATTTTCTGTATTTCTTCACTCTTTTGCCTGGGGCAGGGCAGCCCCTGCTTTTGAACAAGGTCAGGTACATTGTACAGCCCCACAGTTTGAAGAGCATTGAAAGATTCCTGGAGGGGGTGTATCCCCAGTAACAAATGGCTCTGTTGGGGAGGAGAAGGGACCCCACGCAGGCTGCCCTTTTATCTCCCCTAAGTAGAGGCCCTGCAGGCTCTTAACTAGCTGGGGTGGGTTAACACCTGTTCAGAGAAAGAATGTACTCACCTTCTGGTCACAGGTAGCCGACTTCTTGATGGGCAGGGCTGGAGGCCCTTTTCTCTGTCCGTCTCACTGGGAATTTTTCTCTGTCACGCTGGGAAATGGATAGTAGACAACTATGCACTGTTTCCAAGATAAAAGTGTAGGAGGCACTAACTCAAAGCGCAGAGCAAGAAAAGAAAAAACTTGAAAATATCAGATGTGTACACATTTGTATATGGAATATAACTGTCCACTTTTGTATTTCAACATTGTGTTTGGATACGTAAGTGTTTTTGTTGATATCATGATGCACTGGGTGGAGGAAGTAAGGAAATTTGAGATGGGTGGGGGTAAATCAGCCTGGTAATTGGTATATATTGAGGTTTTCTGTGTGTGGCTATCAGAAAGTGTTTCATTTGGGGAGTACTTTAATGATAAATCATGGTCTCTGCTGTTAAGCAGTTAGTAGATTATCTTGGAGAACAGGACATGCACACACATAACATTTCTAACAAATCAATAAGTACCAACTTGTAGAACATAGTACAGGCATTAACAGAAGATTTAAATGCTCGGGCTGTGTCAAGTGGAGGAGTAAATAAGAGTCAATCTTGATACAGGATGTGGATCTTACTCCAGCAACTTGGGGAAAATGTCATTTCTTTACCATTTTCAAATGAATTAATTCAGACTTTTATAATGATCAAGAGGCAGTGAGTTCACCATTCTGCTCAGAACACATAGCATGACAGGTGAAATATTTAAAGGGCAGGAAGTAAGAGACAGAAAAAGAGAAAGAAAGAAGGAAGGAAGGAGGGACGAGAGAGAGAAAAGGGGAAAACCAGGAAGACTCAACCAGTTTCTAATACAGGATAAGATCCTGTGGACCAGACACAAAGGGAAAACACAAACTGTGGGTTGTCTAGGCTTTGGAAATAGGCACCCCTGACTGGGAACTTGGTTCCTGGAGGACAAGGAGTTCTAAGTGTGAATGAGACTTGAAGCAGAGCTCGGCTTCCTGTTTGATGCCAGAGGCAGACTGGGCTTTCACTCTACTTTCACTCTACTGGGACTGTGGCTTCAGATGAAGCTGTAAGCCTGGGAGATGAAGGGCAAAGACCATGTGTTACTCTCAGAAACTGAGCCAACTACCCACTCTGTAAATGAATCAGCCACACCCCTCAATGGCCTCTAGGGGCAGTATATCCTATAGTGACGTAAAGTGAAGTTGCAACCCCATTGACTGTAGCCTACCAGGTTTCTCCATCCATGGGATTTTCCAGGCAAGAATACTGGGGTGGGTTGCCATTTCCTTCTCTAGGAGATCTTCCCGACCCAGGGATTGAACCCGAATCGCCCATATTGTAGGCAAATGCTTTAAAGTCTGAGCCACCAGGGAAGACATCCTATGCTCAACTGTAAAATATGGTTCTGGCTTGGGAATAAGACTGAGCTAGGCGGAATCAACTTCTGAACTGTTGGGAAGGAAGAAATTTGGAGGGGATACTCAAAATCAGCCTGCAGACAAAAGTCCAAAGCATGGGAAGAAAGACTTAATTTCTCGAAGGACAGCCAAGAAATAAAAGACTTGGAAGTATAGTTCATGCCAAGAGAAACTCATATTAGAATCATCTGAAAAGATGTCAGCATAATTGCTGAGATTGTTCAAAGAGATATAGAAAGGCATTTATGATTAAAGAAATAAATTACAGAAATAAATAGGAATGAAATGAAAATGAAACAAATCAAATTATACCCTAAGCTAGAAGGGCTGAGGAGTCAACCTTGGTCATAATCAGCTTTCTACACGTACCGAGTACTGCAGAATCTGAAGCTTCTGCAACGTTAATGATCAATGAAAGAGCTCTAGTGTGAGTCCATTCCAGTCATTGCTAATATTCTCATTGTGCAGGCCCTGTGTTCCCCATGATGACCCAGCTACTTGAGTTACGTGCAGGGATCTCCCTGAAGCTGAGAGCCTTCTGTCTAGGGCTGCTGACATCCCCTCAGAAGCCAAGGCATTGAACAGAATGCCACCAAGAAGAAGGATACAGGTCCTACCACTCCAGATACTTCTGTCACTTCTGTGTTTAAAAAGCACAGGTTTTCATACCTTACTTAGAAATTTTGATTCCCCCCAATCTGGATAAAGAATCCACCTGCCAATGCAGGAGATGCAGACTTGATATCTGGATCAGGAATACTCCCCTCGAGAAGAAAATGGCAACCCACTCCAGTATTCTTGCCTGAGAAATCCCATGGACAGAGGAGCCTGGCAGGCTACAGTCCACAGTGTTGCAGAGTTGGACACAACTTAGCAACTAAACAACAATCTGGGTCAGGGCTTGGAAATTAGTGTTTCTAACAGGCTTGCTTATGATTCCCACGTGGCAGGCCCTGAATTTGGTGAATACTGATGTTGTTTACAGTCCTCATCTGTCAAACAATTAACCAGGCAAGACCAGAGAGAACAGTGCTGGCCCAGGTCACACAGTGAACTTGTGCTGGAAAAAAAGCCCAGTCCTTTGTTCTGCGTATTTTGGGTTTAATTCCCTCTTCTTTTTCTAGTTCCTTAGATAGAAGTTGAAGTCATTGGTTTGAGATCCTTCTTCTGTACTAATATAGAGGGTTAAGTTCTATAGATTTTCTCTTTAAGTATTGCTTTGGTGGAATTGTACAAATTCTGATATGTTCATTTTCATTCAGTTCAAAATACTTCTTTTAATTTCCCTTTTGAATTTTTCTCTGATCCATGGATAATGAAGAAGCATGTTTCTTCTTTTCCAAATCCTTGGAGATTGTCTTGATATCCAGACAGTACCAGGATTGTCTGGTATCAGTACTTGGTTTTGTTTTTTATCTTAATTCCTTTGTGGTAGAGAATACAGTGTATATGACCTGAATCCTTTTTCATCTATTGAGATTTGTGTTACACCCAGAGTATGATCTCTATTGGCAAATATTCTGTGTGCCCTTGAGGAGAAAGTGTGCTCTGCTGTAGATGGGTGAAATGTTCTGTGAACATCAGTCAGGTCAAATGGGTTGGGGCTGGTGTTCAACTTTTCTGGTTGATCTTCAGCCTACTTGATCTATCAGTTATTGAGAGAAAGGTGGTGAAATCTGCAACCATAATTATGGATTTGTTCATTTCTCCTTATAGTTTATATCAGTTTCAGTTCAGTTCAGTTCAGTCGCTCAGTCGTGTCCGACTCTTTGCGACCCCATGAATTGCAGCACACCAGGCCTCCCTGTCCATCACCAACTCCCGGAGTTCACTCAGACTCACGTCCATCGAGTCAGTGATACCATCCAGCCATCTTATCCTCTGTCGTCCCCTTCTCCTCCTGCCCCCAATCCCACCCAGCATCAGAGTCTTTTCTAATGAGTCAACTTTTCTCGTGAGGTGGCCAAAGTACTGAAGTTTCAGCTTCAGCATCATTCCTTCCAAAGAAATCCCAGGGCTTATCTCCTTCAGAATGGACTGGTTGGATCTCCTTGCAGTCCAAGGGACTCTCAAGAGTCTTCTCCAACACCACAGTTCAAAAGCATCAATTCTTCGGCTTTCAGCTT
>SJYX01001653.1:293650-320365 GCA_006410675.1 Oreotragus oreotragus | reverse complement strand
CCTTCAGAATGGACTGGTTGGATCTCCTTGCAGTCCAAGGGACTCTCAAGAGTCTTCTCCAACACCACAGTTCAAAAGCATCAATTCTTCGGCTTTCAGCTTTCTTCACAGTCCAACTCTCACATCCATTTAGGCTTCATGTATTTTGAAGCTTTATTATTAGGTGTAAAAATATTTAGAATTTATATATTCTCTTGTTGAATTGATGATTATCATTATTAAATGGAATATTTTAAAATCCCTAGTAATATAGTTTATCTAATACTATTACTATATTACTAGGGATTTTAAAACATTCCAATATAGCTTATCTAATATTAATACCCTAATGCTGGGAGAGATTGGGGGCAGGAGGAGAAGGGGATGACAGAGGATGAGATGGCTGGATGGTATCACCGACTCGATGGCCATGAGTTTGGGTAAACTCCGGGAGTTGGTGATGGACAGGGAGGCCTGGTGTGCTGCGATTCATGGGGTTGCAAAGAGTCGGGCACAACTGAGCGACTGAACTGAACTGAACTGAATATTAATACAGCCAGCCCTGCTTTCTTTTAATTAATATTAATATGGCATATCATTTTCTACCCTTTTACTTTTAATCTGTTTGTGTCTTTATGTTTAAAGTCATTTTCTTACAGATAGCATATAGTTGGATCTTGTTTGCTTTATCCAGTCCAATCATCCCTACCTTTTAATTGGAATGTTTATTTTTATTTAAGTTGATTATTGTTATGGTTAGGTTTAAAATCTATAGACTTGCTATATACTTATTATTTGCCCCCTTTTCCTCTTTTTTTTTCTTTTCTGCCATCTCTCAGATTGTTATGATTCCATTTTATCTTCTCTTCATTTATTTAGATATATTCCTTTGTTTCAGTTTTTGAAGGTTTCTTTAGGGTTCATACTTTCACTTTATCAAAATCTACCTTGAATTGATATAATGCTGTTTTATGTATAAGACCTTAACAAAAGCAGTTTCCCCCCCACCCCCAGGATTTGTGCGATTGTTATCATATGTTGTACTTCTGGTTGTATTAAGAATGCCATATTATGTTAGTTTTGTTGAGTCAATTATTCATTTAAAATAAATAATAAGAAAAAGCATTAGATACTTGCCCACATGGCTACCACTTTTGGTGCTCTTCATTCCTTTATGTAGACCCACATTTCTACCTAATATCATTTTCCTTCTGTCTAAAAGACCTGCTGTGATATTTTCTGTGATTCTACTGGTGATGAATCTTCCCACTTTGTAAGTCTCAAAGAAAAAGCTTTTATTTTGTGAAAGATATTTTTGTATGGTATAGAATTCTAGATAGATGGTTTTTCTTTTAATGCTTTGAGGATATTCCTCCACTGTCTTTTCACTTTGAGAAATTTGATTTCATCTTATCCTTGATCCTCTGTCTGTAATGTGTCTTTATTCCCTGGATGTTTCTAAGATTGTATCTTTATCACTGGTTTTGATCATTTTATTTATTATGTGCCTTCAAATGGTTCTGTTTCTTTTCTTATCATTTTGATTCTTTGAGGTCCTTCCATTTGCAGCTTTATAGTTTACCCAAAATTTGGAAACATTTCAGCCTTCATCCCTTCAAATATTTTTTGTCTCCTCCTCTGCCCTTCAGGAACTGTTACTATGCACTTACTAGATGGCTTGAAGTATCCCCACAGCTCCCTGAAGCTCTGTTCACTACTTTAATCCTTTCTCCCCTCTATGTTTCATTCAGGATGGTTTGTCTTTTTGTCTTCAGGTTCATTAGTCTTTTCTTCTGTGATGTCCAATATGCTTTTAATACTTTGCAATACATTTTTTACCTCAGCCATTGTAGTTTTCATCTCTAGGAGTTCAACTTGCATCCTCTTCATGTTTCACTTCTCTACTTAAAATCTTTAATCTTTCCTCTAGCATTTTAAATATGTGGAATATGGTTGTAAGAGCTGATTTAACATCCTTGTGTACAAATTTTATAATTTATGTCAGTTCTGGAGTGGTTTGATTGATTGATTTTTTTTCTCTTCACTTTGCTTTTTTGCATTCCTGATGGTTTTTCTTTTATTTTTATTGCATATGAATTTTAAAATTAGAATTTTACTTCATTTGGTGCTGGATATAATTTATTTTTATTTTATTATTTTTAAATTGATTTTTAATTGGAATAAAATTTCTCTGCAATATTGTGTTAGTTTCTGATGTACAACAACATGAATCAGCTCTATGTGTACATGTATCCCCTCCCTCTTGAGCCTGCCTCCCACCTACCCCCCGTCTCACCCCTCTAGGTCAACACAGCGCCTCAAGATGAGCTCCGTATTCTGTATAGCACATTCCCACTAACTATTCTACACGTAGCAGTGTATATAAGTCAATGCTAGTCTCTTGATTTGTCCCACCCTCTCCTTCCCCATCATGTCCACAAGTCTGCTTTTTTACATCTGCATCTCCATTCCTACCCTGCAAATAGGTTCATCAGTACCATTTCCGTATATATGTTACTATACAATATTTATTTTTCTCTTTCTGACTTACTTTACTCTGTATGACAGACTCTGGGTTCATCTGCTAAGTCATTTCAGTCACGTCTGATTCTATGTGACCCCATAGACAGCAGCCCACCAGGCTCCTGCGTCCCTGGGGTTCTCCAGGCAAGAACACTGGAGTGGATTGCCATTTCCTTCTCCAATGCATGAAAGTGAAAAGAGAAACTGAAGTCACTCAGTCGTCTCTGACTCTTAGCGACCCCATGGACTGCAGCCCACCAGGCTCCTCCATCCATGGGATTCTCCAGGCAAGAGTGCTGGAGTGGGGTGCCATTGCCTTCTGCGCTGGGTTCATCCACATCACTACAAATGACCCAGTTCTGTTCCTTTTTATGGCTGAGTAATATTCCATCATGTGCATGTGCCACATCTTCTTTATCCATTCATCTGTCAAAGGACATTTAGGTTGCTTCATTTTATGGCTATTGTACTAGTGCTGCATTGAACATAGGGGTATATGTGTCTATTTTCTTTTTAAATAAATATTAATGAACTGTGTTCTAGGATGATGGGTTATCTGAAAATAGGCTGACCCTCTCAAGTTTTCCTTTTAAGCTTCGTTAGGTGAAACCAGAGCAGAGTTTGGTCCAGAGCTCATGTTCCTCACTGTTGAGGCAACGATGTACCTAATGCTCCATGAATTATAAGCTCTACAAGAATAGGCCCTATTTTCTGCCCTGTATGAGCACTGCTGATGTTATCTCTGGGACTTTCAGATGGTTCTTTCCCCAGCCTTTCGTAGCTTCCTCACTGCTCTGATCAGAACTCAGTTGAATCCTGGAGGGAAACCTTCTCCAGCACTAGAGTTTTCTCTCTGTGCAGCTGTTCACTTTCCAGTCCCATGGACTTCCCTGACTCCCATTCTGCTTCCTCAACCCTGGGGAAACTTTGAGGCTCTGCTGAGATCCCCCTTCCCTGTACCACAACTGGAAACAAATGAGGCGAAACCTACAACTGCCCCAACGTATTTCTTACAAAGATCTAGAAACTCTCTTTGGACAATAAGATGGGGCAGTTGTAGAGTTCACTGTATTTGTTTCCTCTCTCTCATGTATCACTGCATTCATTGCCTGATGTCCAATGCCTTGACAATTCTTGCTTTCTGCCTTTTGTTTGTGTATTTAGTTGTTCATGTGGGAGGGTAAACCTGCTCCCTGTTATTTCATTTGACAGAAGCGGATGTCTCCTCAAGCACAGGTTTAAAGAATGGAGTTTATACGAATGAAAATATTACAAAATTATTGACCTGATATCACATGAATATGGCAAAAAATCATGAAAGTGCTTTGTAAATGACCAAAGTTTAGAAAATACCTATTCACTCCAGATCATTCACTACACAAGGGAAACAACTGATGCCTCCGTGGGCCACAAGATGCAGTGAAGCTCACATAGTTCCTTAGTGAGAAAAGTAAAACCATATTCACTTTTTCTCTCCCTGTGTCCAGGATTCTTGCCCTTATTTCATTGTTTTAAGCTACCCCAAAGCTTCTCATTAAAAAGGAGAAATTTCATATTCTTATAAAAACATACCTGATCAAATCCTGATGCCTTTGTTTTTGGAAGTCATAAAAAGCATCCACTAGTTCAGTTTATTTGTATCATTATAAAAACTTTTTTTTCAACCTCTTTATAGACACTTTAGGCACAAAATTGTTCACATTCCTTCCACTGAAATGAAATACATTTGCAGTTCACCTGGTAAGGAAAGGGTTGCTGTGTCATCTGAAGTGATAGAATCTAACACTGACTTAAAGCCATCTCCCCTTGTAAACTGCTGCTTTTATGAGGAACTGTTTTTATGAGGACAGGTCAGTTGTCACACAAAGCATACATCTGACTACTAGCTCTCCATCTGTGCAGGTCCTTTAATCCACACCATAGGTTTGATCTCCTGGGGCCTTCAAAATGTCCATGGAAATTTATCAAATATTTGTCAAATAAATAACTTTTGACATCACAAAAAAATATGGGGGGAAATGAAATGGTTCCAAATATTTAAAAGAAAATCACAAAATTAAAACTAAGGTTTTTTTTTAATTGTTGATAATGCAATATGGAATCTGTGACTGCAAGCCAACCCTTACATTTCTATATGCATTTAATTAAATGTGGATATCAGTTCATTTTAATATACTTGATATGTTGTAAGTGGGACGTTGACAAGAATTCTCAGGACCACCAAAGTTCTTTGAAATGCCCAATATTGAATTTGCTATATGATATAAGAAGCTCAGCCTGGTACTCTGTGACAACCTGGAGGGGTGGGATGGGGTGAGGGGTGTGAGGGAGGTTCAAGAGGAAGGGGACATGTGTGTGCTTATGGCTGATTCATATTGTTGTATGAAAGAAACCAGCACAGCACTGTAAAGCAATTCTCCAATTAAAAAAAAAAAAAAGCCCCATTTTTAGTTACTGAAATTCCAGAGTATTCACTGTTACTTGTCACTTTTGCTTAGAAATAGTGATGAATTCCATTATATCCAAGTTTAGTTAAGGTTTTCTTTTTTCATTTTACCAAATAGGAGTGTGGATTTAGTAAATTCCTAATTGGCTTGCACTTTTGTTTGTTAAATTTGCTTTTTCTGTGAAACCAGTTCCCAAACAAGATTAGAGAAATCCATATGCCAACAGAAACAGGTCTTTTTTTCAGCACTCCTCTGTTGAAGACTTGTAACAGACCTTAATTATCCCCATGGCATCTGGAATGCAATAGCATTTATATTTCTTAATTTTTCTGAATACAATTAAATCTGCTTCCTACACTCCTTCACCAAGGCTAATGGGAAGTTTGTTTGTCAGGCCTTCTTTACCACTCTTGGATCTTGGAGGAACCCCGGACTCCAGGAAAGTGGAGGATAACCCCGTTGCAGTGGAGTATTTTCCTTGTCTCACGGGCCTTTAAAGACATAGAAAAGCACTAGTGCTGCCAACAGCACGTCAAACAGTCCTTTACACCCTCGCCAAACTCAGCCAAGGAGACTTTTGCTGGGACCCTCATGTTTTGTCTGCTTGGTTCCTAGTTTCATAGGAACAGAGTCACTCCCATCTGAGATGCTACCACCTCTAGAATATTGCACTGAGGCTGCTTCATGCCTCTGTCCAGGTTTAGGACCACCCTACAGGGTCAGGCTTCTTCTTTCATCCATCCACAGAGCATCAGGCCTCCATCTGGTTCTCTCTTGGGCAACGTGGCCCATTCCCTTGATGGCTCTAGTGCAGTGTTTCTCCTAGTATGATTTATAGCAAATGGTGCCCCATAAATCATCTGCTTGTGCTTAAACAGTTTCATATGAGAAACAACATCCAAGCAATTTTGTTCCCACCCATTTCACAAATTGGAAATGTAAGATTAAGTAGTACTTTTACAGCAGTCTCTTTATTGAGTTCTTTGTAACAGGGGTCCCCAACCTTTGGGATATCATGCCTGATGATCTCAGGTGAAGCTGATGTATTAATAATAATAGAGATAACCTGCACAATAAATGTAATGCATTTGAATCGTCCATGCCCCCAGGTCTGTGGAAAAATGTCTTCTGTGAAACCAGTACCTGGTGCCAGGAAGATGGGGACCGCTGCTTTATAATAAACCAAAGCTTACCATGAAGCCCCTGATGGAAAAGGCGCCAAAAGGGCATGAGATGAGACAGAGTCTAAGAAAAGACTAGTGTAAAAGAAAAGCCTTTGGTGGTCTCATTGGTAGCATTAACTAATGAGAACTCCTCTAACGGGCTGCCACAGGCTCCTGTTTTACTTGTATTGCTTTCTATTTTTCAGCTTCCCCAATAAAGCAGCTGAAGAAGCAGCTTTATTACTCAAAAGGAAATGTTGACACACCTGGGGCTTTGAGCGTGTGAGACGAAGGACCCAGCTTTACACCACTTAAAGTGATAACATGGTTGATGCTAAGTGAACTCATGTAACAAAATCTACTCTTTTTAAATGACCCCTGGCACTAGTCCTCGTGAACATTGTGAGACATTTTAGGAAAAGCTAAGAAACATTTTTAAGAGAAAAGAGTGAGTTCAGAAGTGGGATAAAAGATATGTTGTAAAACTTAAACTCACACTCTTTTCCCCAGGTAAACCTTCCCAGGAACACTCAAATTCTGCCTAATGTGTTACAAAAGTATTGGTATATTCTGTTTCTTCCAGACATTAAGGTAACTAATAGATCTGATATCAGGAATCATAAACTACCTTGCAGAGCAATGCAATACGAGGAACAAGAATGATTTTTTTTTTTTAATTTATCTGGCTGTGCCAGGTCTTAATTGAGGCATGCAGATCTTTAGTTGCAGTGTGCAAACTCTTAGTTGTGACATGTGACCAGGGATAGAATCCAGGCTCCCTGCACTGGGATCACAGAGTACTAACTCCTGGACCACCAGGGAAGTCCTCGGGACTTTTTCAATGCTGCTTTCTTTTCAGTTCCCTACCAAGCGGCACCATAGTGGTCCCTCTGTAACTACTTTTGCCTTTTAATCCATCCTGGCCTTGGAATGCGGAATGAAGCAGGGCAAAGACTAATAGAGTTTTGCCAAGAAAATGCACTGGTCATAGCAAACACCCTCTTCCAACAACACAAGAGAAGACTCTACACATGGACATCAACAGATGGTCAACACCGAAATCAAATTGATTATATTCTTTGCAGCCAAAGATGGAGAAGCTCTATACAGTCAACAAAAACAAGACCAAGAGCTGACTGTGGCTCAGATCATGAACTCCTTATTACCAAATTCAGACTTGAAGAAAGTAGGGAAAACCGCTAGACCATTCAGGTATGACCTAAATCAAAGCCCTTATGATTATACAGTGGAAGTGAGAAATAGATTTAAGGGCCTAGATCTGATAGATAGAGTGCCTGATGAACTATGGANGGCTATGGTTTTTCCTGTGGTCATGTATGGATGTGAGAGTTGGACTGTAAAGAAGGCTGAGCGCCGAAGAATTGATACTTTTGAACTGTAGTGTTGGAGAAGACTCTTGAGAGTCCCTTGGACTGCAAGGAGATCCAACCAGTCCATTCTGAAGGAGATCAGCCCTGGGATTTCTTTGGAAAGAATGATGCTAAAGCTGAAACTCCGGTACTTTGACCACCTCATGAGAAGAGTTGACTCATTGGAAAAAACTCTGATGCTGGGAGGGATTGTAGGCAGGAGGAGAAGGGGACGACAGAGGATGAGATGGCTGGATGGCATCACTGACTCGATGGGCATAAGTCTGAGTGAACTCCGGGAGTGGTGATGGACAGGGAGGCCTGGTATGCTGCAATTCATGGGGTCGCAAAGAGTCGGACATGACTGAGCGACTGAACTGAACTGATTTGATGCAATTAACACCTCATTCTGTTCTCTATGACTTGACCCGTTGACAGTTTATTTTGCCTCTATAAAATACAGTTAATTATCATGCTGTCTTCTCACTAATTGCTATTTGAGATTTTTTATTTCCCTAACTAAATTTTAAGCATCTTATGAACAAAAAGTACTGAATCTCTTTGGCATACCAGCATAAGTATAGGAGGCCTGTGCTCTGTGTTCAGTCTCTCAGTCATGTCGGACTTTTTTTTTGATCCCCATGAACTGTAGCCTGCCAGGCTCTGGTGTCCATGGGATTTCCCAGGCAAGAATACTGGAGTAGGTTGCAGTTTTCTTCTCCAGGGAATCTTCCCAACCCAAGATGGAACCCACGTCTGCTGCATTGGCAGATGGATTCTTTCCCACTAGTGCCGCTTGAGAAGGGCTATGTACCTAATAACTTTACAGTTATACAATCAATAATTACTTGACTCTAAGGGTTTGTTTAATAATTTATTTTATTTATTTGACTGTGTCAGTTCTTAGCTATGGCATGTGGGATCTAATTCCAGAACTAGGGGTTGAACCTGGGCCCACTGCACTGGGAGTGAGAAGTCTTAGCCACTGGACCACAGCAAAGTCCCTGACTCTTAGGTTTAAACCATACATCAAAAATAAACAAACACCGCATTACTTCTTAGATTTTTTTTCCTTCAAAATTAGATATAGCCTCAGAGGTACTGCAAAATATTAAGATTAGTTGTTGTGATCGCTTTGTTGTGATTTTTTTTTTTCTTTTAAAAGTCCGTTTTAGAAAACACTGGTCTGGAAAGTGTCATCAACCCAGAGAGACAATGGCATCACAGAAGAGCAAAGCTAAAATGGATATTCACATAGACATAAAATTGCTTTAGTTCGAATTTGAGTTCTTAAGTTGGATTTAAGAAGGCTAGAACCATTTCGCAGGCCTGTGTGGAAGAGTTAAACCTGGGGGAGGTGGAAGACTCACCTTACGAAGAACAAGACCAGGTCAAAGGTCTTCCTGTGAGAGAGGGTTCCTCACCCTGCCTGATGAAACCCTCAGTGTTTGTCCCGACTTTCAAAGCACAGAAAAGTGCCCAGCTCCACACAGGCCCCGGATCCTGTCAGCTCTGTGATTAGACCAGATCACTGAATTGCGGGCAGATGACCTCAGTTGCTGACTGAATCTGTCAGGTTCACTTTTTGGTGTCTTCGAGTCCTTTTGTGAATAGCCAGTCTCTCCTTCCTTCCCTCCTGTCTCGTTTGCATCACTGACAAATTCTGCTTTTCCTCTCTTGAAAAAGACATTCTTCCTGGGCCCTGCCCCTGTGGAACAGCATAAACCACTTGGAGATGAGCTGGAATGCAGCCTTCATCATAAAACAATGGTAAGTGGTTGAGATAAAGCACCCAATAAACCAGCTGGAAGGAGAAAAGGCAGAAAGAATGTGTGCTTTCTTCCGCAGCAGAACTCCCCATCCATCAGCTGAAAAGGAAATCTGGGACCTGGCTTCAAGTTTTCATTAAAATGCAATAGGGCATCCGGAAGTCGGATTTGGACCAACAATAATGAGATATTTTTCTTATAGTTCCTTTCCTCTGAACAGACTTGCTATGGGCTTTAAAGCCCTCTCTATGACCAAATTGAGTGAAGTTGCTTTTTCCTCCTCTCTTTGATTGAACCTGGAGCTTTGGGTAGGGCAGAGAAGTAAGCAGAAATGAAATTGCCAAACTTTTGGTTCTCAAGTAAATGAGATTTTCTCTAATGCTTACCAGCTGTCCCCAGGTCAGATGAATTTTTCTACTTGAAGTCCCTGGATGCATTAATTTCTCTGCTATCTTAGGGTATCCTTCTGGAAGCAACCCCAGCAGTCAGAAAAATATAAGAATAAAATGCATAGCACAACTGGTACACAAAAGGACAGTAAAGGATAAAAAGTGAGGCGAGGGCAAGAAGAAAGTCTTTAGACAAGCTTGTCGTTTGCTTGGTTTTTGATTCAGAGGGCAATTCACACAGAGCTTGACTCAGACCTACCAGGAAATGGCATAATGTGCTGGGGTTGGATCGGCTGAACTAGAAATCCTAAAAGGCAATGGCATGTTCTCTTTTCTTCATTCATCTAGTGTGATGATTTAAAAAAAAAAAAAAAAACTTTCTGAAGCAAAAAAACCACAATATATAAAACAGCTGACAATGACCCCTCACTGGCTGAGTTGGGGTCTCATGAGCAGGGGCCTCCTCTCCCCACGGTAGCAGCCCATACAAGCTTCCAAAAAGGTGTGGGGTTGAAGGCATGAAAGACACCATTCTAGAGGGCGTTAGTAATCCAGGAAGTGGCAGCACAGGATTTCATTTTTTTGAATACAGATGACTGACATCTAAGTTAGAGGGCAAGGAAACGTCCTCTGTAAGGCAATCATGTACAATTTCATACTCATTTTGGTTTCTTGAGCTAAAAATTAGTACCACTTTTAGATACCACAAGTCTTTATCACCTGCCGTCTAATTGCCATCATCTTCCTTCCTTCAAAACACATTTCAACATTTATTGAATGCCTCTAGTGTCCAAGGTGCAAGGCACTAGCTGGTTATTAAAAATATAAATAAGGACAGTATTACTAGCAGATAGTATTAGCAGTAGTCGTAATAACAATAGCAAACACTTCTATAGCATTCGTTTGATCCCAGGCACTACTCTAAGATTTTCAAATGTATTAAGTCATTCAATCATCTAAACAACACTCTAGGAAATATATGCATATTATTTCCAATTTACAGATGGGGAAACTGAGACACATAAAGATTAAGTAAACTGGCAGAGATCCCATATCTAACAAGTGGCAGAGCAGAGGCTTGAACCCAGGCAGGCTGGCTCCTGAATCTGCTTTAGGTATGATTGCTGCATGTGCACTATCTTTGGGATTTATTTTCTATGCTGCAATATGGAAGTTTCTGCTCCTAGAGCTTTCAGAGTCTATCTCCTTTCTGGAACTTATTAAAGGACTATGGGCATTGTATACATAGGAAAGGCTAATGAGATTCAGGGACAACTGAAGGACAGTTGGAGATTCCCTACTACCAGGAGAGAGAGAGGATTGTGGGAGGAGATCATGGAAGGATTGTGCCTTGCCAGTTAGGCAAGCAGGGGCTTTGGAGCATTAAGATTCAAGCTATTACTACAAACGTGACGCACACAGAACCATCCCTGTGTGAAGCATGGGACTTACAAATTGCATATATACGTTTTGAATTTTAATCCAAATGAATGTGCTGCTGCTGCTGCTGCTAAGTCGCTTCAGTCATGTCCGACTCTGTGACCCCATAGACGGCAGCCCACCAGGCTCCCCCGTCCCTGGGATTCTCCAGGCAAGAACACTAGAGTGGGTTGCCATGTCCTCCAATGCATGAAAGTGAAAAGTGAAAGTGAAGTCTCTCAGTCGTGTCTGACTAGTAGCGACCCCATGGACTGCAGCCCACCAGGCTCCTCCATCCATGGGATTGTCCAGGCAAGAGTACTGGAGTGGGGTGCCATTGCCTTCTCTGAAATGAATGTGCAGTCTCTGTTATCTGAAAAGGAATGATGGCAGAGTTATATTTCAGTAGATAGATCTTTGGGGCCTCTGTAATTCATACTCTTCCATCTTTCTTAAGTTGGAAAACATTTATTGAACATTGCCATTCTTTACTTTATCTTCCCCCTAAACAACCACTGAAATATCTTGGGTACATGAGCCAGTTAAGGGTTACTGCAGGCCCAGAGAATAACAGGTCTCAATATATTCCATATTCCTTTTTAAACTTTCATATCTAATAAAAAGGGACAATTGCAGCTGACATCATCATCTCCTTCTTTCTTCCTGACGTGAATGTGGAAGGGCTGTCTGGAGCAGTAGTAGCCATCTTGTAAAGAGGAAATAACTATGAGGACAAAAAGAATACAAAGAAATTAGATCCAAATGGCATTTCTGAGCAGATAAAAAGAACAACAATGGTTCTACATCAAGCTTTCTTGTTATGGTAGATGCTACTGATATTTAGGCCACTGTTTGTTGAGTGATCTGTTCTTTCAGCTAAACACCTTCTTAGCTAATACACAGGAATCATGGGAAGCCCATAGCTGCTATACCTCTCATTTCTCAATAAGAATGTTTTTTAAGACAATAGCATGTACTTATATAATGAGCCAGTATTTTTTTTCCAGAATGACTTTGACATGTCTCTTCACAGAAATTAATGTTGCCATCACAGCTGACATACATTTGGCAAGAACAATAAGTCCGCTTCCATTCTTGTCCAGTTTAGATTCCATGACCATCATTACAGTCAGCTTTGAAATGACCTTCCTCTCTAAGCCCCACTCCACTCTCATATTCAATTGACAAAACCCCAATATAGAGAAGTCCAAGCATCCCCATTTCCTTGTGGGCAGCCAAGTTACTAAATGTAGACTGGTATCACATTAGGTTCATACTTAAAAATCTCAAAAGGGCCCTCAACTCTGCACCCAAATCTAACCATTTCTTTAGGGCTTACTTTTCCCCTCTCAGAGATGGCTTTTATGCCCTCTTCTCTCTTCTCCATTTTCTCATTTAAAAGCATATCCCTTTCTGCTGCACCCTTGCTACTCAAGATGGTCTTTGGGCCAGCAGCATCAACATCACCTGGGAAACTGTTAGAAATGCAAAGTCTCAGCCTCCCCCTTGGCTTGCTGAATTAGTCTGCCACTTAACAAGCTTCCCTGGGTAGGGTGAGGGGTGTAACAGGCCCAAGTACACCAACATGTGTAGAGTACTGCTCTTGACTTTATCCCTTCTTAAGAACTTTGTTCACTTTGTCATTCTCAGTCTTCTGAGTCTTCATTTACTTTTCCCTTAACTCCTTAATTCCTATCAGTAAATACCATCTAGCACTTCCTATCTAAGAAAATAAAAATTCTCCAGTGCCCACGTTTTTTCCAATGACGACTCCCTTACCCCGCTTCCCTTTACCAAGTCCTTGAACTAATTCTCCACATTTGCTGTCTCGACTTCCTCCTGTCCCATTCACTCATGAACCCAATCTGACTTCTGCCTCTTCTGTTCCACCCAAACAACCCTTGTGAAAGTCATTCATCACCTCCATATAGCACAACTCAATGATCACTTTTCTGATCTCGCCTTTGGGATCTCACAGCTGAGCTCTCCTTAATTTTCAGATACTCTTACACTCTCCTTCCAGAGCCTGCGTTCTCCCGGATTTCCCACTTAGCGCCTTCTCCATAGTCTTTTTTTGCTAACTTACCTTCCTTTGCTGCTGAGTTCCTCAATCTTGTCCAACTCTTTGTGACCCCATGGACTGCAGCCTGCCAGGTTCCTCTGTCCATGGGATTCTCTATGCAAGAATACTGCAGTGGGTAGCCATTTCTTTCTCCAGGGCATCTTCCCAACCCAGGGATGGAACCCAGGTCTCCTGCATTGCAGGCAGATTCCTTACCATGTGAGCCACCAGGAAAGCCACCTCTCTTCCTTTCAGTTCAGTTCAGTTCAGTCGCTCAGTCATGTCCGACTCTTTGTGACCCCATGAATCACAGCACACCAGGCCTCCCTGTCCATCACCAACTCCCAGAGTTCACTCAGACTCACGTCCATCGAGTCACTGATGCCATCTAGCCATCTCATCCTCCAACCACTGCTTGCACTTTTCCCTTTTTCTATTTGCCATGAAAAAGACCCTGATGCCGGGAAAGACTGAAGGCAAAAGGAGAAGAGGGTGGCGGAGGATGAGATGGTTGAATAGCAACCACCTATTCACCGATCCAATGGAACGTGAATTTGGAGTTCTTTTCTTGAACTCCATTCTATGTGGCATTAAGGAATGTGTTTGAACTAGGTAGCATGAAGACTGTAGTGTGTATTAAGGGCTGATCTCCACCTCTTGCTGGGAGAAAGGCACTGAAGGTAGCAATTCAACAGGACTGACTGGGCTGGCTCTCTCCCATGCAGTGTCACTGAAGGTTGAAAGCACTGCTGTTGGCCAATACATCCTGAGTCATTATGCCACTAGGGCCAGTGAGCAAGACCTCACTCTTGTGGGTGGGGTAGGTTTTCCCCACATACAGAAGGCAGTGCCACTGTCAACAATCTGGGTTGCTTCTGGAACAGGAAGTAAGGCTTGGAGAGGTGGGCCTTAGACTCAAGGAACTAGAAATTGCATGCCTTCCTTGGGCCTTGGCTCTGACTGCTGGACACACCTAGTGAACTCAGAGCCCATCCCAGCCTGCACACAGGTACATGAGGCTCTGCTCACAGAGGCAGAAAAAGCTCTTCTTTCAGGTTTGAGAAGGAATTGTAAAGGGAAGAGCAGCCTCCATTCCACCTCATGAGGCCAGACTGGTGTTTGATGCAGTGACTTGAAGGAGACAGAGCCTTGAGGCTTTAAAAGTGATGAGGCACAAAAGTGCTAGGGACCCGTTTCTCAGCAGTGGTGAAAGAGCACTCAGCAGGACCTGGTGTAACTGGGGACACTGGGGCTTCTTGTCCCCAGAGGACGAGAACCTGGTCCCTCTCATTACAATGCATTACTTAGTATATATGAATTATATTTCTAGTCATAGACTAGTGAGACCTCTTGTTTAAGGTGACATTTCTTTACTTAAAACTAGCATTCTGTGGTTTAATCAAAAACTTTAGATGCTGGAACAGAAACTCAAAGTAGCTTATGAAGAGAAGGAAACGTCTTGGCCCATGTACCTGAAAAGGAGTGACTGGGAGCCTGGGGCTCAACCCTGTCAAGGACCCAGTGCAGCCTTCTCTCTCCTGGCTCGGCTTTTCTCTGTGTTGGCTTCATTTTGAGGGAGATCCCTCCTCCTGTGACAAAGACAATACTTGCCAGTTCTAAGTTTTACTCGCTTTACAGTTAACATTCTCAAAGAAAGCCTTAAAAAGGACTATGTCCCTGAAAGCTCTCACAAATACCCTGCAGAGGACTGTGATTGGCTTAGGTCACATGCCCACACCTGAACCAATCAGGTGCAAGCTAAAGGGCTGGGCCAGCCAGAGCTGGGTACCGGAGGACGTGAGACTGTAGTCAGAGTTGTTGCTCCGCCGCTGAGTCGTGCCCAACTCTTTGTAACCCCCATGGACAGCAGCACACCAGGCCTCCCTGTCCTGCACTGTCTCCTGGAGTTTGCCCAAGTTCACGTTCCATTGGATCGGTGAATAGGTGGTTGCTATTCAGCCATCTCATCCTCCGCCACCCTCTTCTCCTTTTGCCTTCAGTCTTTCCCGGCATCAGGGTCTTTTTCATGGCAAATAGAAAAAGGGAAAAGTGCAAGCAGTGGTTGGAGAGTGCCACCCAATAGGGGAAGGGCAGCTAGCTCCTGAAAGGAAAAGGTGCCAGAATGACAAAAAGTAACACGTCTTTTTCAGTGAAGAGATATAAATATCTGAAAATTTAACCAAAAGCTTTACCAGTAGAAATGAAGATGATATACAGATATGCAGAGGAACTAGGAAGAAGGAAAAATAGGAAAGAGGGAAAAAAGAAAAGGTATGACAAAAAGCAGAAAAAAATTAAAATGTCATGATTTCAAAAATAACCAAAAAGCCAAGCATATTGTAGAAAATATACTATAGATTAAGTTGATCCCCGTGGTTTCTGAGAGGTATGAAAATGATTCCCAGAGCTGAAGCCCTGGGATATACAACTTAAGACAGTGTCACTCCCTTCAGCTCCAGGGGAGGAAAAGTGGCTATTCAGACTGGAATTTGAGATGCTGGGAGAAAAGTCTTGCATATGAAATTCACAGATTTTTAATTTGTCCTCTATTGTGCCCTGAAAATTGCATTTCTATGCAGGATATCTATATTTTAAGATATTCATAGATGTTCCAGGAATGGCAAATAGGCCAAAAGCAGCAACTTTCCCTGAAGCAAGCTACCAGCAGGATTTATATATGATCGAACTAGCACAGTGTTTTTCACCTAATACCCTGGGTGGTCACAGACTGAAAGAAAGACTCTCCATGTTGGTGATGATCTTGAGATACAGTCTGGTGAGGTCTTACCACAAGTTTTAAATCAGGCCTCAAACTGCTACCTCACCAGTCAGTCTCTGGAACAACAGCCTGGCTGTGGAATCCTGTTACAGATAAATACCTGGAATGAAGGCAGATTTCATAGACCAGAAGCCATCCAGGAGTGAGCATATCTTCACTGCTGAATCTTTTAAAAATAAGGAGGGACAGACTACTAGGAAATAAGGTACAGAGAATGAAAAAGGTTTTGGCATATATTACCATGGGCATCTATTTTTCCAAAAAAACCTGCGGAAATTAACGTAGCAGCAGTAGACATGAGTCTCTTTGGCTGTCACATGACAGAAGAATGAATGCGAAAAGGCCATCATGGCAGCAGAAAGATGTATTTTATTTTCAGCATTTCCATTCATCATCTTCCCTCCACAATCCCTTGGTCCCTTGTCGACAGTCGTCTGCAGTGCTGGAGTTCTCCCTGGTCAGCAACTCTTTTGGCTGACACAACATCTAGCAATGTGAAAAAGAGCAAAAAGTCTGGAATGGGTGAGGTGTGTCCACAGGCCTATGTGAGTGGTGGAAAGGAAAAAAAAAGAGTACAGGTGTGCCTCAGCCAACCCCTTGGGGGTCTAATCAGTTCTTCGAGAAATCATCAAAACAACTATTTGATTAAACACCAGCCATCATCACTGTTAAATCATTTTCTAGGCGCCACTCATCTTTCAACTTCAAGAGCTAGGACACTGTATCACTTGGTTCTGAAAATACAATACTAGGAAATACCACATCTTGCAGATTCAGTTTAATCAGCCCTGTCTTGAAATAACTGTTTACCAATTTTGCATAATATAATTAAATGCCCAAACACTATATTTAAGAAACATTAAAACTATCATGTATGTTATGGGAGCTGGGAAATTCCCAATTTAGAATGTCTAATAGTGTTGCAAAAATAAGATTCTCCATGAGGACAGCAAAGTGGAATGGGAATTAGAAAGTATGGTTCCCCTGCTATTAAGTATTACAATTCATGAAGAATACAAGAGGCAGGAGCTCAAGGAGGCTTAAAAATCTGGTTCAACACTTCCTCCTTTAGTGAATCTAATCCTGAAAAACTGAATTTGGTATTAGGTTTCAGAAGCTCCTAGCTATGAGGGTTTTTCAGGAAGAAGACGTGGTAGAGCAAGCTAGTCATTTCTTCCACTTTCCAGACTATCCATTCCTTCTCTGATATCTGCCATCTCCCCCACTCCCTTCACCATCAGGTAGGAAACCTTGGGGTCTTTGATTTCTTCCTCTTCCCTAAAGCACATCTTTGACAAGCTCATATCTAAACATTCCCGTCCATTCCATATGGCATCATCCTGCTAAGGCCCATGTCACCTGAGGCCATATCTTCTCTAGCCTGTTACAAAGGGTCTCTCAACTAGCCTCCTATCCTCCAATATCATTTTACTACAGCCTTTGCTATTCATGCTATCAAGTTAGCTTCTAAAATGTATATTTCATTCCCACCAGCCCCATCTATATACCTCAGATGCTTGTAAATGAAATTCAAGTTTCCATGCCTGTTTTTTAACATTTTGAAGATTCTGTCCGTAAATAATCAGTCAAATCAATCTACTTCTTCCTCCTTAACAGAGTAGGTAATTAACCTGGCACAGTGCTTGGTGTATATAAGGGAGAACAAGAAATATTAGCTTACCCTCCTTGGAATAAAAGAAAGCTATTATTATTCCTGGGCTTCCCAAGTGGTGCTAGTGGTAAAGGATCCACCTGCCAATGCAAGTGATGCAAGAGATGTGGGTTTGATCGCTGGGTCAGGAAGACCACCCTGGAGCAGGAAATGGCAACCCATTCTAATATTCTTGCCTGGAAAATTCCATGGACAGAGGAACCTGGTGAGCTCTAGTCATAGGGCCACAAAAAGTCGGACACAGTAACACACACACACTGATCTCACTCCTCTGCCTCACACTCCTAGAGCTTTGCCCATATCACCCTCCTCTCTAATGTTCTCCCTTCTCTTTGCCACTTGTCAAAATTTGAACTTTCCTCTAGGGCTTCCCTGGTGGCTCAGAGGTTAAAGCATCTGCCTGGAATGCAGGAGACCCAGGTTCAATCCCAGAGGTTGGGAAGATCCCCTGGAGAAGGAAATGACAACCGACTCCAGTATTCTTGCCTGGAGAATCCATGGAGGGAGGAGTCTGGTAGGCTACAGTCCACGGGGTCACAAAGAGTTGGACACGACTGAGCAACTTCACTTCCACTAGGAGATCAAGTTCTATCTCTTCCATGAAGCCTTTTCTACTCAGACCACTGTGGTTATTCTCTCTCTAAACTTCTGCAACAACACCTTGTTGAAAACAATATTTGGTTTCCTCCCAAGTGAAAGGAAGCTGGTATATGTACCCACCAACTTCCATCTATTATTGATTGAGATCTGTTCCCAGGAACACTGATGCTTTGGCATTTTGACCTGCCTCGTGCATGAGGTAAGGGGAAAGTCATCAGACAGAAAGTAAGGTCTTGCAATAGAACGAATTTCTCCAGGGCATCTTCCCAACCCAGGGATGGAACCCAGGTCTCCTGCATTGCAGGCAGATTCCTTACCATGTGAGCCACCAGGAAAGCCACCTCTCTTCCTTTCAGTTCAGTTCAGTTCAGTCGCTCAGTCATGTCCGACTCTTTGTGACCCCATGAATCACAGCACACCAGGCCTCCCTGTCCATCACCAACTCCCAGAGTTCACTCAGACTCACGTCCATCGAGTCGCTGATGCCATCTAGCCATCTCATCCTCCAACCACTGCTTGCACTTTTCCCTTTTTCTATTTGCCATGAAAAAGACCCTGATGCCGGGAAAGACTGAAGGCAAAAGGAGAAGAGGGTGGCGGAGGATGAGATGGTTGAATAGCAACCACCTATTCACCGATCCAATGGAACGTGAATTTGGAGTTCTTTTCTTGAACTCCATTCTATGTGGCATTAAGGAATGTGTTTGAACTAGGTAGCATGAAGACTGTAGTGTGTATTAAGGGCTGATCTCCACCTTTTGCTGGGAGAAAGGCACTGAAGGTAGCAATTCAACAGGACTGACTGGGCTGGCTCTCTCCCACGCAGTGTCACTGAAGGTTGAAAGCACTGCTGTTGGCCAATACATCCTGAGTCATTATGCCACTAGGGCCAGTGAGCAAGACCTCACTCTTGTGGGTGGGGTAGGTTTTCCGCACATACAGAAGGCAGTGCCACTGTCAACAATCTGGGTTGCTTCTGGAACAGGAAGTAAGGCTTGGAGAGGTGGGCCTTAGACTCAAGGAACTAGAAATTGCATGCCTTCCTTGGGCCTTGGCTCTGACTGCTGGACACACCTAGTGAACTCAGAGCCCATCCCAGCCTGCACACAGGTACATGAGGCTCTGCTCACAGAGGCAGAAAAAGCTCTTCTTTCAGGTTTGAGAAGGAATTGTAAAGGGAAGAGCAGCCTCCATTCCACCTCATGAGGCCAGACTGGTGTTTGATGCAGTGACTTGAAGGAGACAGAGCCTTGAGGCTTTAAAAGTGATGAGGCACAAAAGTGCTAGGGACCCGTTTCTCAGCAGTGGTGAAAGAGCACTCAGCAGGACCTGGTGTAACTGGGGACACTGGGGCTTCTTGTCCCCAGAGGACGAGAACCTGGTCCCTCTCATTACAATGCATTACTTAGTATATATGAATTATATTTCTAGTCATAGACTAGTGAGACCTCTTGTTTAAGGTGACATTTCTTTACTTAAAACTAGCATTCTGTGGTTTAATCAAAAACTTTAGATGCTGGAACAGAAACTCAAAGTAGCTTATGAAGAGAAGGAAACGTCTTGGCCCATGTACCTGAAAAGGAGTGGCTGGGAGCCTGGGGCTCAACCCTGTCAAGGACCCAGTGCAGCCTTCTCTCTCCTGGCTCGGCTTTTCTCTGTGTTGGCTTCATTTTGAGGGAGATCCCTCCTCCTGTGACAAAGACAATACTTGCCAGTTCTAAGTTTTACTCGCTTTACAGTTAACATTCTCAAAGAAAGCCTTAAAAAGGACTATGTCCCTGAAAGCTCTCACAAATACCCTGCAGAGGACTGTGATTGGCTTAGGTCACATGCCCACACCTGAACCAATCAGGTGCAAGCTAAAGGGCTGGGCCAGCCAGAGCTGGGTACCGGAGGACGTGAGACTGTAGTCAGAGTTGTTGCTCCGCCGCTGAGTCGTGCCCAACTCTTTGTAACCCCCATGGACAGCAGCACACCAGGCCTCCCTGTCCTGCACTGTCTCCTGGAGTTTGCCCAAGTTCACGTTCCATTGGATCGGTGAATAGGTGGTTGCTATTCAGCCATCTCATCCTCCGCCACCCTCTTCTCCTTTTGCCTTCAGTCTTTCCCGGCATCAGGGTCTTTTTCATGGCAAATAGAAAAAGGGAAAAGTGCAAGCAGTGGTTGGAGAGTGCCACCCAATAGGGGAAGGGCAGCTAGCTCCTGAAAGGAAAAGGTGCCAGAATGACAAAAAGTAACACGTCTTTTTCAGTGAAGAGATATAAATATCTGAAAATTTAACCAAAAGCTTTACCAGTAGAAATGAAGATGATATACAGATATGCAGAGGAACTAGGAAGAAGGAAAAATAGGAAAGAGGGAAAAAAGAAAAGGTATGACAAAAAGCAGAAAAAAATTAAAATGTCATGATTTCAAAAATAACCAAAAAGCCAAGCATATTGTAGAAAATATACTATAGATTAAGTTGATCCCCGTGGTTTCTGAGAGGTATGAAAATGATTCCCAGAGCTGAAGCCCTGGGATATACAACTTAAGACAGTGTCACTCCCTTCAGCTCCAGGGGAGGAAAAGTGGCTATTCAGACTGGAATTTGAGATGCTGGGAGAAAAGTCTTGCATATGAAATTCACAGATTTTTAATTTGTCCTCTATTGTGCCCTGAAAATTGCATTTCTATGCAGGATATCTATATTTTAAGATATTCATAGATGTTCCAGGAATGGCAAATAGGCCAAAAGCAGCAACTTTCCCTGAAGCAAGCTACCAGCAGGATTTGTATATGATTGAACTAGCACGTGTTTTTCACCTAATACCCTGGGTGGTCACAGACTGAATTAATTTGTCCTCTATTATGCCCTGAAAATTGCATTTCTATGCAGGATATCTATATTTTAAGATATTCATAGATGTTCCAGGAATGGCAAATAGGCCAAAAGCAGCAACTTTCCCTGAAGCAAGCTACCAGCAGGATTTGTATATGATTGAACTAGCACGTGTTTTTCACCTAATACCCTGGGTGGTCACAGACTGAAAGAAAGACTCTCCATGTTGGTGATGATCTTGAGATACAGTCTGGTGAGGTCTTACCACAAGTTTTAAATCAGGCCTCAAACTGCTACCTCACCAGTCAGTCTCTGGAACAACAGCCTGGCTGTGGAATCCTGTTACAGATAAATACCTGGAATGAAGGCAGATTTCATAGACCAGAAGCCATCCAGGAGTGAGCATATCTTCACTGCTGAATCTTTTAAAAATAAGGAGGGACAGACTACTAGGAAATAAGGTACAGAGAATGAAAAAGGTTTTGGCATATATTACCATGGGCATCTATTTTTCCAAAAAAACCTGCGGAAATTAACGTAGCAGCAGTAGACATGAGTCTCTTTGGCTGTCACATGACAGAAGAATGAATGCGAAAAGGCCATCATGGCAGCAGAAAGATGTATTTTATTTTCAGCATTTCCATTCATCATCTTCCCTCCACAATCCCTTGGTCCCTTGTCGACAGTCGTCTGCAGTGCTGGAGTTCTCCCTGGTCAGCAACTCTTTTGGCTGACACAACATCTAGCAATGTGAAAAAGAGCAAAAAGTCTGGAATGGGTGAGGTGTGTCCACAGGCCTATGTGAGTGGTGGAAAGGAAAAAAAAAGAGTACAGGTGTGCCTCAGCCAACCCCTTGGGGGTCTAATCAGTTCTTCGAGAAATCATCAAAACAACTATTTGATTAAACACCAGCCATCATCACTGTTAAATCATTTTCTAGGCGCCACTCATCTTTCAACTTCAAGAGCTAGGACACTGTATCACTTGGTTCTGAAAATACAATACTAGGAAATACCACATCTTGCAGATTCAGTTTAATCAGCCCTGTCTTGAAATAACTGTTTACCAATTTTGCATAATATAATTAAATGCCCAAACACTATATTTAAGAAACATTAAAACTATCATGTATGTTATGGGAGCTGGGAAATTCCCAATTTAGAATGTCTAATAGTGTTGCAAAAATAAGATTCTCCATGAGGACAGCAAAGTGGAATGGGAATTAGAAAGTATGGTTCCCCTGCTATTAAGTATTACAATTCATGAAGAATACAAGAGGCAGGAGCTCAAGGAGGCTTAAAAATCTGGTTCAACACTTCCTCCTTTAGTGAATCTAATCCTGAAAAACTGAATTTGGTATTAGGTTTCAGAAGCTCCTAGCTATGAGGGTTTTTCAGGAAGAAGACGTGGTAGAGCAAGCTAGTCATTTCTTCCACTTTCCAGACTATCCATTCCTTCTCTGATATCTGCCATCTCCCCCACTCCCTTCACCATCAGGTAGGAAACCTTGGGGTCTTTGATTTCTTCCTCTTCCCTAAAGCACATCTTTGACAAGCTCATATCTAAACATTCCCGTCCATTCCATATGGCATCATCCTGCTAAGGCCCATGTCACCTGAGGCCATATCTTCTCTAGCCTGTTACAAAGGGTCTCTCAACTAGCCTCCTATCCTCCAATATCATTTTACTACAGCCTTTGCTATTCATGCTATCAAGTTAGCTTCTAAAATGTATATTTCATTCCCACCAGCCCCATCTATATACCTCAGATGCTTGTAAATGAAATTCAAGTTTCCATGCCTGTTTTTTAACATTTTGAAGATTCTGTCCGTAAATAATCAGTCAAATCAATCTACTTCTTCCTCCTTAACAGAGTAGGTAATTAACCTGGCACAGTGCTTGGTGTATATAAGGGAGAACAAGAAATATTAGCTTACCCTCCTTGGAATAAAAGAAAGCTATTATTATTCCTGGGCTTCCCAAGTGGTGCTAGTGGTAAAGGATCCACCTGCCAATGCAAGTGATGCAAGAGATGTGGGTTTGATCGCTGGGTCAGGAAGACCACCCTGGAGCAGGAAATGGCAACCCATTCTAATATTCTTGCCTGGAAAATTCCATGGACAGAGGAACCTGGTGAGCTCTAGTCATAGGGCCACAAAAAGTCGGACACAGTAACACACACACACTGATCTCACTCCTCTGCCTCACACTCCTAGAGCTTTGCCCATATCACCCTCCTCTCTAATGTTCTCCCTTCTCTTTGCCACTTGTCAAAATTTGAACTTTCCTCTAGGGCTTCCCTGGTGGCTCAGAGGTTAAAGCATCTGCCTGGAATGCAGGAGACCCAGGTTCAATCCCAGAGGTTGGGAAGATCCCCTGGAGAAGGAAATGACAACCGACTCCAGTATTCTTGCCTGGAGAATCCATGGAGGGAGGAGTCTGGTAGGCTACAGTCCACGGGGTCACAAAGAGTTGGACACGACTGAGCAACTTCACTTCCACTAGGAGATCAAGTTCTATCTCTTCCATGAAGCCTTTTCTACTCAGACCACTGTGGTTATTCTCTCTCTAAACTTCTGCAACAACACCTTGTTGAAAACAATATTTGGTTTCCTCCCAAGTGAAAGGAAGCTGGTATATGTACCCACCAACTTCCATCTATTATTGATTGAGATCTGTTCCCAGGAACACTGATGCTTTGGCATTTTGACCTGCCTCGTGCATGAGGTAAGGGGAAAGTCATCAGACAGAAAGTAAGGTCTTGCAATAGAACGACGTGCCCAGGGACATCCTTTTATGTTGTTAGGTATAGAAAAGTTTCCCCCATGAATTTCTTGGGTTTCAGATACACCTCTGTCTGCCCCCATGTTTCTCAGTAACCATATCCTGTCAAGGTGTCAGTATTAGCATTTAACTCTAGTAACTCCTTTCTCTACCTACTGCACCACAAGCAGGAGCAGCCCTACACACTCAGCAGCAGTGGATTAGTATGATGTTCTGTGAAATATCAATACAATTGATATTTTTGGATTATATTCTGCCAGAGATCTGAACAGTGCATGTAGCCCTTGGGCAAGAATCTGATTGGTTATAGTGATTTGTTTGTCCCAGGTGAATGAAATATTTTGGGTTTCTACTTCCTGATGCAGCCTGAAGGGTTTATGTACTAATAAATGGTTACATACCAAATACAAGATGACCTGGTGCTGTGTTCTTGTAAAAACATTGTATCCTGCACAGTTACTGTGATTGAGGTTATTAAGTTTATGGAGGTCCTCCATGATTTGCCATGATCTACCTGGTTTTTTCAAGGACTGCATTAGTATATCAAATGTGAAGCCACTGTAGGAAACACAGAACACCTGGGTTTATCATCTGCCTGAAACATATCTACAGAATCTTTGAAATCTTAATGGAGATACTAGGAATGAAAAACAAAGCTTCCTTCAGCTGGTAGGTATTGGAGACTGGATCCACCTTGGTTCAGTCTGTGGGTTTGCTCTGGGAAAACCACCAGAATACAGACTACACCAGAAACACAGTATCAACCCACTCAGAATAATGGAGAACTACAGTGAATTGTTGTGTTTCATTTACAGTAATAAATCTTAAAAAAGAGCAATGATTCATGCAAATGGTAGACATCAATACTAGAAACAAGGTCTGGCTATATGTTGCTAAACTGTTACAAGAGGAAAAAGCCTTACCCATGTCAGAAGCAGAGAACACTTGAAGAGATATGGGGCTGGGTGGAACCTCAAAGTATGAAGCAAAAATGGTACAAGCCTACATCCTAGTCTCACTCAGGAAGAGTATCACTTGTCACCCCAGACCAGGCTAAAGCTTACCCTTGACTGTTGATGGTGTTAGGGCTTCCCAGGCAGTGCTAGTGGTAAAGAACCTGCCTGCCAATGTGGGAGACATAAGAGACACAGATTCGATGCCTGGATCAGGAAGATCCCCTGCAGGAAGGCATGGCAACCCACTCCAGTATTCTTGCCTGGAGAACCCTGTGGACAGAGGAGCCTGGCAGGCTACAGTCCATGGGGTTGCAAAGAGTCAGAGATGACTGACGTGACTTAGCATGCACGCACAAAACTCAGACTTTGGGGAATACACTCATGGATTCTGATATCATTTTTCTGGTGGAGATAAAAAGCCAGGGTTGGGATTTCCCTGGGGAGATATGTTGTTTCCACTGAGTGGTCCTGGGAAGAGTTAATTCCAAGGATAAAATAAAGTCTAAAGAAAGAGTCAGGCTCTCAAGGAACTAATACTTTGAGAAGGAGATAAGCAAACAAACAAATGATCATTAAAATAAATAATTGAAAGCAAGAACAAGAGAACTGGGTTATTATTTTCATTACAAGTTTGGCTGCCCAAACAGGTTTAGCCTGAAAGCCTACAAACCAGTTCCACAGAAGGGAAACACACAATCCATATCAAGGACCCATAAAACTAGGAAGCAACCATTTTACCCTGCAAAATAATTTCCAAGGTGATGAAAACTATGCCAAGAAGTGAGCTAAGGAGCAAAAGACATCAAAACAGAAGCAGTGGTTATATTTGGTTTACACTTCACAGGATCTATGATGGAAAAAAAAACCCAACTCTAATTGACTGTCACATATTTATATTAATGCTGCTGGAGGATTCCTGAGATGCTAAATAGCAGGTTGCTATCCGACCAGCTTTAGGGACTTGTTTGAGGGGACACATCTGTGACTAGTACTCCCCTAGTTGTATCACCCTCCTACTGCTCCTAAGGGCCAACGGGGGCCTCCACAAGGTATGGATTTCTGCAACCTATTCATCAGAATAGGAAGTTTTCTCTTCACACATCTTAGGGATCTTTATTTTGCAACATTACTTGATTTGCTGTATCCATTGATTTCTAAGGCAAATATACCTACTAAAGTTAGTTAGTAGGTATATGCAGATGACACCACTTAAGACCATCCCCATGGAAAAGAAATGCAGAAAAGGAAAGATATAAGCATCTGAATGCAGAGTTCCAAAGAATAGCAAGAAGAGATAAGAAAGCCTTCCTCATCGATCAATGCAAAGAAATAGAAGATAACAGCAGAATGGAAAAGACTAGAGATCTCGTCAAGAAAATTAGAGATACCAAGGGAACATTTCATGCAAAGATGGGCACAATAAAGGACAGAAATGGTCTGGACTGAACAGAAGCAGAAGATATTAAGAAGAGGTGGCAAGAATACACAGAAGAACTGTACAAAAAAGATCTTCACGACCCAGATAATCATGATGATGTGATCACTAATCTAGAGCCAGACATCTTGGAATGTGAAGTCAAGTGGGCCTTACAAAGCATCACTACGAACAAAGCTAGTGGAGGTGATGGAATTCCAGTTGAGCTGTTTCAAATCCTGAAAGATGATGCTGTGAAAGTGCTGCACTCAATATGCCAGCAAATTTAGAAAACTCAGCAGTGGCCACAGGACTGGAAAAGGTCAGTTTTCATTCCAATTCCAAAGAAAGGCAATGCCAAAGAATGCTCAAACTACCACACAATTGCACTCATCTCACATGCTAGTAAAGTAATGCTCAAAATTCTCCAAGCCAGGCTTCAGCAATACGTGAACCATGAACTTCCTGATGTTCAAGCTGGTTTTAGAAAAGGCAGAGGAACCAGAGATCAAATTGCCAACATCCGCTGGATCATGGAAAAAGCAAGAGAGTTCCAGAAAAACATCTA